>WHWC01000301.1:0-43063 GCA_019426215.1 Buddleja alternifolia
CCATTACAAGCTTCTTCCTTTTTACATTTTTGTGTGTTTTTTCTCTTTGCTGTTATTGCTAGTCGAACCAAAGGTTCCGCGAGGTTGAGAAAATGTAAAGCCATTTGTATGATAGAGTATATTGTCCCAAAAACAAGTCAGGAACCCCTGTATTTGAATTATTGATTGATATTGCGCTAGATTCGACGAGTCTTTCTGTTTCATTATGAGCTTAACTATGTTGAGAAAAATCTTTTTCCACATTTTTCTTTTATGCATAAACGCTAAATTCGCAATTTCAAGTATAATATTTTATATAATGAAAAATCTGGCGCTTGCTTCTGAAATTTGAGAGAAGACGTCTTTTATTTTAGTATCTAATACAAGAACCTTTTGATTTTTTGTGATTTTGTTTCTTTATCCCGACATATTCCTCTTGCTGAAATCCTTGAATCAAATAGAGGTTTTGGCCTTTTTGTCTTTAAACATTTTAGATTGTGTTGGAGATGTGACATATTGTATAAAGTTTGGCCAAAAAGCACTTCTTGGGAAGAAAGAATATGCAGTGTTACTACTGTGTGAAGGGATATGTACAAGATGTCTTAAAAGGCAAAACAGAAGGAATAATCTGACACCTCTTTTTTTGTCTAACTCTAAACGACGGGATACCCTGACCCGACAAGTTTAGAATGATAGTTTTTTAATTATGAATCACACATATCCATAAAACTCTAAATAAAAAAAAAAGTCACAATTTGACACGACCTCTTACATGAAAATGAAAGTGATCGTTGATATTAAAATGAAATTAATAAACAATTGCGCAAGTATAAAACAATTTTTAAATGGATTTCAACAAAAAAGGCCACCATCTTTTGGGCGTGCGAAATATGATTCGACTTTTTGAGACACCAATTTTTGAGGAGGCTCTAAACTAATGTAGCTTCTTGAGGAATGAACGATCGATCAGTGTGCGCATGGGTCTTTGTTTATGGACACTAATTATGCCTGCTTCAACATCATTGATTTCAGGGAACTAATTTTTGTCCTTTGTTTTAAATAATTACTAAATAGTATAATCCGGAAATGTAGATATAAAATTTAGAAGAGGATAGAAAATTTATATGTAAAAATTAACTACTTCAGCGGTGATATAGCATGTACTTGCCTTTTCGCACACCGAACGCCCTTGCACGAAGTATTGTCCGCTTTGGCTGGAGCTTCACGGGTTTGTCCTTAAAAAGGGTCTCGTTAGGGAGAATGGAGCTTGGGACTAATAAGTCACTCAAGACCTTTATCTCCATTCGATGTAGGATAGTAGTTACATACACATCATGTGGTAATGCGGAAGCCCCAAGACTTCGTGTTGGGGTCCCATAGAAAATGTAAATGCAAGTCCACTTTCATAGCAATTATTATTTGTTTGCCGGTGTTTTATGCTAATTAATTATTATTTGGTTGTTATAAGGTTTTTTATTTTTTCGTGAGATTTGAGACTCCAAATTTCAAAGATAATCACAATAATGATATGATTGGATTATGTGAGATCTATTGTGCTAATACTCTGATTTTAGTTCCTGATCCATCAAAATCACTCTTGGTAATAAATATTGAGACCAAGAGAAAAAATATAAGGTAACACAAGACTAGAAAAAGAAAATAATTTCTATATCTTAATAAATTGATAGTTAATGGGAATGGGAGCATATATCTGTGAGCCAATAAAATGTAGTGAAAATGAGAATAATGATTGCAAGAGCACATGGGAATTACCTAAAAACTGGTATTTTATTGCACCACAAAGAAAGAGGTCCTTAAAGTTAATATAAGATAAGCAAATGAAGACAAGACACTGTTTACCAGCATCATCTGCAATGGCAGTGCACTTTAATTCATATGGGCCCTCTGATTATTTCAGTAAAATTTGTAAGAATACACAGATATATAATATTCCTCTCTCTGTCATCCTCCTGCCTTTGCCAGTTATGCAAATGGGAAACAGAAAAGAATTTAAAATATATATTTTACTTCGGGTATAATTACATTTTTGGACTTTCATGTTTGTCGTTAATTCAATTTCTACATGTAGTTCAGCCTCTATCAAATCTGATATTCAATAAGTGACACCAATGGAAAACCACAAATTTTGTTCAAAAAAAAAATAAAATGAAAAACCACAAATATAATTATCCCTTAATTTGGTAATGGAATATATGACTGCGGATACATGTGAGATTTCAAAAACAAAAAAAAAATCAATTATAAGATTTTTGATATTTGTGTTTGACAATGGGTTTAAGAGTTTTTTTATTCTTTCCCCTAACTTTAACTTCTTCCTTTTTGGTAAATCGTTCAAGTTTCACCTCCTTACTATTTATTGAAAGGACACTCTAATCCCAAATTCTTTCTCACCCTTTTGGTCTGAAAATACATTTTTCCGGCGATGGTTGTGGTGTTATAGCAGAACAAATTTCATATTCTCAACTATAGGTTCATAACTACGATTTGTGTTGTTACGATCCACCTTGCCCATATTTTGAGTTTGGCTTAATAATTTTAAAATATTAAATACAAATCATAGATATATATTTAATACTTATATATATATATAAAAGTATAAATATAGAAATTTTTATTCAGATATAATATAATGCATCGAAAAATATAACAGATGCAAGTTTTGAGAATTTTGTCATAAAATAACTCACCATCAAAATATTTTGGTATAATTGCAGACACCCCCTCACATATGGGGTCATTGCACTTCACCCCCACACTTATTGAAATGCGCACTTTACCCCCTCACTTATCATAAAATATGCACTTACCCCATTCGGGCAGTTTGGGCAAAAAAATACAAAGGAAAATTCAAATCCGGGCAGCAACGTACGAAAAATTCCTTTGCATTTTTTCTGTCCGAGCTACCCGAAGGGGGTAAGTGTACGTTTTTATGATAAGTGAGGAGGTAAAGTGAACATTTCAATAAGTGAGGGGTGAAGTGCAATGACCCCATATGTGAGGGGATGTCTGCAATTATCCCAAATATTTTACAAAAAAAAAAGAAAAAATCACCTTAACATGGTTATTCCGCATATTGAAAAAAAATCTCACATCGAAATATACATTATTTAAATCTTCTTATATCTCTAAAATATATTTTCACTACTCAATGAAACGAGATGACATATTAATCATCCACTCTCTATAATTTTAGGGTTAAACACACTTTACAGCCATATACTATACAATATGTCGCAACCACACACTAAAACTATAATACATATCAAAAAGGCCCCTAACCTCTTTTGTCTCTTAGTGATTTTATTAGTTTGGCATTGATCAACCTTTTAAAGACCACGATACCCTCTCTTACTATGATTTTGTTGAAGTTATCAATCTCAATTAGAATTGGCCATTTAAAAAAAATACTTTTAGTCGGTTAATTAGTTTAAGAATTTGTATAGTGTAATAATAAATAAAATAGTTAGTTTACAATATTTATCTACATAAAATATCATTTCAAAAAAGAAAAAAAAACTTAATGATATGTTCATATTTAGGCTATGACTAATTAATAGTTGATAAATTGATACTACAAATATAAATATATTTGTTGTTTAGTATTTATCACTGAATAACTAGTATATAGAATATTTAACTAATATTATTAAGTAATGCGCATTTTATTTACTATAATCATCACATGGAGTTATGATTATAATGCTATGAATATTATCAATATAAGAATAATTACCCGAAGTTATAAATTTTATTAGTTGAAGTTGTGTTGTTAGATCATATACTATCTTTCTGGTAATTATTTTAGTTTAGGTTTTTTTATTTTTCCTTATATTAATCTTTTCCTTGTTTATTTATTTTTTTCGGTTGTCTACCACAGTATCTCGTGCATTACCGGACTAATCCGTTGGTCGACCCGGGTCGCACAACTGGCCTGGTGGGTGAATCTCCCAACGGGGGTAACTGCGTACACAAGGAATCGAACCTGAGACCTTGTTTAAGCAGAACCGAGCTGCTTACCATTGGACCTACCCCCGTTTATAGTTAGGGTTTCTTGTTTAACAAGTACATATTATTCAATAATACAAATTTTCTACGGGGTTTTCTCTAATCTAACATGGAATTAGAGCAATGGTTTCGAGCCATGATCTCTCGATTTCTCGCTTCCGCCGCCATCCTCAAGTCACCGTCGCCGTCCTGCGCCCCTTATCTCATTTACTGTTTTCTTTATCTAATTTTTTTTCTCTACCTATGGCCGTCGCCGCCGCTGCCGCCGCCGCCCTCTCTCTTGGTCACCGTCGCCGCCATCTTCTTCTCCCTTGTCTCATTTTCTCTTCTTTTTGTTTTTCGCCTCTTTTTGGCCGTGGGCTACCGCCTTTAGTTTTGTTAGTTGCCGCCACTCATCCTTCGAAAACGAGAACTTGGAGCCGCCGCCTTTCTCTTTTATACTGCCGCTCACCCTTGAAAAATAAGGATTTGGAGCCAATGTCACCGCCACCGCCTTCTTCTCAAATTCTCTATGATCGGATTTCTTTGGTCCAATCTCAACGTTTAGACCCTCACGTTTCGACTGTGGGGGAGTGTTAGATCATATAATATCTTTCCATATATTTTTAGTATTTATGTTAGTTTAGGTTTCTTTATGTTTTCTTGTATTTATCTTTTCCTTGTTTAAAGTTAGAGTATCTTGTTTATCAAGTACATGTATCTTTATAAATATGTTACTTTGTAATAGAAGTTTTCTACGAAGTTTTCTCTTATCTAACAGTGTCGCCACAATGACCTCCATGTTAAAATGTAAATTATGTTTACTAAGTTAACTCTATAAATTTCAATGGTTTGATCATTAATAGAAGTATAGATCAATAAGGTTATTAAATATGACTTCAGCACCTTACAAGTAAATAGATAATACTATTTATAAATATCAATGTACGTACTATTTTAATTATTACTAAAATTATAAATTACATAGTAATTGATTATTGTGTTTAACTTAGGTTCATTATTGATGAAAATAGAAATACTTACCTTACCTTATTACTAACAAAAAGTATTTGCTGATGAACTGTGAACATGTAAATAGTAATTAAGAAAATGTTATATAATGTTCAATAAATATTATCGTTATTAGCTGTATAAAGATTTACCATCTCCTAGGTAGGTGATATTTGAGGATACATAATTAAGCAAACTCCTTTTAGATGTTAAGGGTAAAAAAGTAAGTTTATATTATATTTTCATATCCTCAATATTTCAAAAGTTTGTCTAGTAAAATTGGGGACCTTTTTGATACGTTTTATAGTTTAGGGGATATTCGTGACATAAAATAAAATACATAGTTGCAAAGTGTATTTAACCCTAATTTTTATTTTAGAGGTGGGGTAGGGAGAGGGGTGTAAGGTAAGCAGTTTAGGAGTGCGTGAAAAATGAAAAAGGCAATGTATGGTGGTGGTGGATACCTTGTGGGGTGGTGATTTCCTATATATTAAGATGCCTTTTCCCTCGCAATGTCAAACACAATAATCCTATATATATAAGTACATAAAGAAAATATTTGATTTGTAAGTACTGTATATGTTGTAACCCACTTTTGCATTAATTAATTGACATTCCCATAAAGAGACATTTTCTTGCTGTTTATCCATTTATATATTGCTACTACAATCATGAAATTTACACTTTTTAGAGCCACAATTAGGAGCAGTTGAATTGGTTTGTAATAAATTATAAAGACCTTGATAAAATGTAGGTTCGTTCACATAAGGTGTTTGATCGTGACTTTGGTGTTATAATTACAACCTAAAATATATATATATATATATATATATATATATATATATATATATATAACCCATAAAGTTAGCCCAATTTTTGGGCACAATCTTCTTTTTCCCATTCAATAACTTTCTTCTCTTATTAGATTTGGGTTATACATAAATAATTTTCATTGTATCAAACTTTATAATACTTTGAATTTCTAAATTCCCTTTATAGAGATTTTTGAAGCTCTACTTATTTTTATATTATGGTATATCTTAAATCTTAAGCACAAGATAAAAAGAAATGACTCTCGTCTTGGGGGAGGGGGGCGGAACCTGCACGGAGCACACGCCTCTAATATATAAATAAGATATTCTCAATACTAGGAATAAATAAGTTTTTTAACTCTCGTAATTTTGGACTCCTTTTATTATACTAGTAAAGAGCACATGCATTGCACGTGATTCATAAGAATATACTAAAATAATTACAAAAATTAAATAAATATTAATATTAATATGTATAATAAATATGAATAGAAGACATAGTATCCTTACTAAAAATTATATATTGAAATGTTTCATATGAATTAGCTGGTAATATTGCTCGATTTTTCATATAATTAGCTAAGCAGACATCTTTTGTAAAATATGGTAAAATATCTCTAATAAGACGGTATATTAATTCATCTTATTTAGAATTTTAATGTTACTTTCTGTTAGAATAGTGCCCTGCGAGCCAATCCTAGATAGACTTTCTTTATTTATTCTTGTAATAAACAATTTCGTTTTACATTATATTAATAAAAGACATTTCTTCATCTTATGTTTATATTATTATAATTGTATGATGAAGTCCCTAGAATTCACACATAGCTATGGGACTTGATATCTCATTGGATGAATATCATAAAACAAGTCTCTAAGGCTGTGATTTCTAAATACTGTCCAAGTCATAGAATTATCAAGATGGGACATTGATAATTCGGATAGACTTGCGTCTATGATGCACACTCTTATTTAGAGAATGTCTCGTTTTATAGACATTAGAGTAGTTGACATAAATGCACATACGCAGGTGCTTGTTGAGAACAAGTTCACTGATTACCCTGACTGAAACTTTCTAAATTGGAATTATTTCTATATATGTCGAATCGGGAGTTTCTTAATCATGATAATGCAAGATTACTTCTTTAACTTGAGTCATCATAGTAATTTTATATATTGACTCAAGATTCCTGTGCCCATTCTTTTACAAGGACGCAAATGGACTGGTGATTGGGTGTAGTGACTCGTATATGGAGGTTGGTGTTGACAACAAAGGATCCATCACTTGTCTAGATGAACAAGTGAATTTTCTATAATGTTCTGAGTGATTTGACTGAGTTGGCCCTTGGCTAAGTCAAGTAAGTAATTCATTAATTGAGTTTCTTGAATTAATTAATCACTAGTCAAACACATCTGAATTATTAAGATTGAATTTACAAGGATCTCGACTAATAAGATTCTTCAATCCTTAATTCAATAGGGAAATTAGTTGATGGAAGAATCTCACTTCTATGGAATGCGCAATTGGAAATGTTCACTTTGAATCGCCTACATCTAGGTTTTCAAGATAAGTGGCTAGAAACTATTTTTTTTATTCGTGGATATCTTATATTTAATGGAGATTAAATAATAAGATGGTTAATTAAAAGTGTTTAATTAATCGAGACAATTTAATTGTCCAAATTAAATCATAAAGGTTATGAACTCACTACTAGTATGTTGGTGAACCTAAAGGGTCACACACAATACTCGGACAAATTCATTTCTTAGCTAAGAGGATTTTATTCAAAGTAGTTGAATTAATGTATTAATTAATTAGACTAATTAATTAAAACTTTTATTTATTCAAGTGTTGGATAAATGAATTAATTAAAGTTGATAAGATCAATTTATTAAGCGTAAGTCTAGAAAACATTTAATTAATTGGAAGTGACTTTTAATTAATCTAGTATGGTGGATTATTTATTAAAAGGCTTATTTTATAGCTTTGGTCGAAAATTTGGTGGAAGAAAATAACGAAAAGAGTTTAATTAATTTTCTTCTAGAAAGAAATAAAATTTCTTAGAGAGAAAGAAAACTAATTAAAATAGAAGAGTTCTATTTGGGAATTAATTAGTCTTCTATTCCTACATGGAAAAGATTTAATGTAGAAGAGTTCTAAATGGAAAAGAATTGCAAGAACCTAGTCCTATATAAAGGACATGTAGAGAACGGAATTTTCATAGCTTCACAAGCCAAAATTTTTCTTTCCTCTAGCATAGAAAATCGTTTCTCTCTCTCCACATACAAGTTCTTGGGGAGAACTGCAAGATTGATCCTATATCTATCAGGGGGCAGCAATTTTAATCCCTTAACTTTGACGACTAGCAGTTTTAGTCCTCTAACTTCTAAATTCTGGCAATTTTAACCCTTTAACTTCTGAAATTGCCAAATTCAGTAAAAATGTATCCATGGTCAAAAATGGTATCAGAGCCTAGGTTTTATTGATGAAATAATTAATTATTATTATTATATAAGGTTATTTTATCCCTAACGGGGGAGATTCAAACAAGTATGGAACCGAACTATTGTTCGAGTAGTCATGAAAAACAGATATCCTTCATTACATGGAAGGAAATTGAAGCGGATACTTCTAAGGTCTCTCAGGACCTTAGAGAAATCCAAAAGACGGTTCAAGACTATGGCCACAGGTTAATTCTGTTAGAGTATATGCCCTCGAATGCCATAAAGAGGATAGATTTATAGGGCATATACATTGTAACTAAACTATGATTTTTCTATTAATATAAGGCAGTTGATTGTTGTTTTCTTATAGGCATTTATAAGGTGTGAATAAACAACGTAAAGTCCTTGATGACAAGGCGAACCTTCTACCTCCTATGGGATAGGAGGAAAGGCACTAGAATGGTTTGACCCTTGACATCTAAAAGGGTTCGCAAGTCTAAGAAATATTGATTGGGCATCAATAGTAAATAAAGACTTGTATGATGTAAGTTTCGACAGAGAAAGTGTCAGTCGTACACTATGGAAATGGTAGTGGGAACTTATATCATAGACGTGTCAATTGGACTGATATGTTCGAAGATGGCTTGCATCAGTTCATCACATGGGTATTCACTCATTGACAGTCAAAGATGAAACTGATAAGTAGTGATAGGTACATGTGAACCTCTGACCCGAGAAATCGAGTTGAAGATGTACTTGTGACATCAAGTCTGTCATTAGAGTAGTTAGATTCAAATCACCTGTTGGTGGAATCGACCTTGAAGTGCGACTTGATGGGCAAGTAGCATTGTTAACTGATTTGCAATATGGAACTTATTCTCTCATAAGTGAATGAGTAAAATATCCTATGCGATCATGAATAAGTGAGGATGAAAGTTTTTGGCCAAAGCATTTAAATACCTCGACTTATTATGAGCTTAGGCATATGGTCAAGTTATATGAGTTTGACTTTAAACCATGACTCTTACTTGACTGGGATATAAGAATAAAAGGTTTATACACGTACGGTATTCACGGTGTAAAGGTTTGGAATGATCCTATTCATTCATTCTCAATTGGGTTACGGTGTGAGCCACGAGACTGGCTAGGTGTCACTCACACCCCTTTGGATTCCTCCCAATTGCCTCTTGAGACGAACCTAAAGAGTCGCGCTTAAAGGAAGTGCAAAAGGAAAAATATGGGAAAAAGACTTGAGAGAAATTCACGGCATTGGATGCCGTAATTAATTAATTAATTATTGGATAATTTAATTAATTAATTAAATTAATGAGTTAATTAATTTCTTGGAGAAATTGAATTATAAATTAATTAGGAATTGAATTAATTGGATTATCAATTTATTTATTGGATAAATAAATTATCTGATTAATTAATTAGCAAGCAAGACGAAAGCCCGAAGGCTTTCGAGCCCACTAAGGGGCGGCCAAATAGACACCCAAATAGGGCTCTTACATGCTAGTGTTATTGTTTCATAATGATATAAATATATCACAAGGTGAAAAATAACACAAGGCAATTTACATAACTTTCTCTCCACGAAAAAGTCTCCCACCTCTCTCTCTCTCTCTAGCCGTCTTAAACAAGGAAGAAAGGATGAGTTTTTTGTTTTTGATTCCGGCGTGACGAATTAGAGACGTTGGCAAATTCGGCGTTAGAGAAAAGGATCACGTTCAGAAATCAACATACGCGAGAACGGTAATTTTTCTATACACAATTAAACACGAGGATTAGAGATGATTCGGGCTTTGGGAATTAAATTTATTTTCCGCTGCGTTTTATTCGTATAATTCCCAACAAATTCATATACCTGTGAAAATAGAAGGTTTGAATCAAAAGATTGTCGAAATACTACAAATCCTACCAGATTTGGGTAAAATAATGACAGATCTGAAGAAAGACATAGCAGGTCTAAAAGGAAAACAAGCAGGGACATCCAAATCCAACAAAGAAAGGATCAGTGACGCCCTTGGAAAGGTACCTCTTCTATACCAGAAAGGTAAGGTTATGGAAATTCCGAAACCTAAAACTCAGGAAGATCTAATTAATGATATCCTTAAAAAATAAATTAATATGGATATATCAAGAATAGATCTATCTGATCTTCAAAAACTAGCTGAGTCCTTTTCTCAACTAGCAGTTGTGGATTTGGTTAATTTCAAAACCAATGAATCAACTTTGGCATTACCACGGCCAGAAGAAAGTTCTGCATCACATAATCCTCCACCGAATGACATGATGCGTGAAAGTGAGGATATGCATACCAACGTATCCCCAGCTCTTGCGGGTATAAGGTTTAGAGCAAATTCAGTAAGAAATCCAAATAGGGTACCAGAGAATACACCTTTTGCAAGGACCATGTTACAACCCTTGCCCCCATATTGTACTATCCTTAATTTGGATGTTATCAATTTCAGAAACATCGAAAAATTAATCGATGAATGGGTAGTGGCTATAAAAATAGCAGCGACCACACTGGAACTCGATAAAGAAAACTTCATTAGATTAATGGAGTTAAGCTTAGAAGGATCCGTAAAAGTCGGATGGGATCATACCCCGGAAACAACCAAGAAAGAGGTTCTAGCCGGAGAATCTAAAAGCATTATTGCAGAAAGATTTGGATGGCTAGTCAAATTGCATTTTATCGGAGATGGATACTTTGATCAAAGCAATATTGAAAAAACCAGAGAGTACACACGGGCTCTTTATGGTATTGAATTAAGAAATATTTGTGCAGTAGATGAATATATCTATTGGTTCCGCAAATACTTCTTTCAGAGTGATGTAAAACCAAATATTGCGGCACCTATGTTCTTTGCAAAAATTTGCAGTCCTTAGGGAAATGTTAACCCAATCTTACAAGGTACCGGAAGGACAACTTGATTCAGTAGCCAGACGTATGTTTTTTCTTAAAAGACAAACTGAAGGACTGGTGTTATCAAGCTTCTCAAGCTTCCATTCAAAAGAACATGAAAAAGTTTAGAGGAAAAATAAAGAAATCCCCTCTTTGTTGTGATAACAATGATTATCAACAATTATTGGAGAATCAATTGAACACAGAAAGAAGAGAAAGCAATATGGTAACTCAAGATAACAAGGGTTATAAAAAGTGTTCTTCTTTCAAACGAAAGTCTAGGTGGTCTAAATCAAAAGCCCAATCTTATAAATCTGGCCAGAGATCCGGATCGACAAGGGTGTCTTCCCAAGGATCTCGAAAATCCGACAAAAAAAACCCCCATAAGATGAACTTTCAGATGAGCCCATACCCGAACAAATGAAAGTTTCAAAGATTTTAACTGCTGGACTTGTGGAGCTCGTGGCCACATTTCACCAGATTGTCCGCAAAAAAGTGGTGAATTAAAACAATTCAAGGTCACAACTGACATACTGGATGCAGTTTTCTAAGGAGAATTGTACCAGTTTACCAATTTGAAAATATCCCCTCAGATGAAAGTGTCTATGAGGAAAAAATAGAAGGTGATTCAGATGGATCTTCAACCGAATCAGATTAACTTCAACAAAGGTGATATGCTACAAACATCAGATAGCATGTCAGAATTCTTTTCAAGGTCATCTATAACGGATAAAACCATGGAAAGAATAATGAGGCAAAACTCTAACCTTAGACCATATGATGGTTTCAGAGTTAGCGGAATTAGCCGAATCCTAAATGAAATAGGATTAAATCAGAGGCGGCATAACATCCTATACAAAGTAAGCTCGAGAGAGTTTGCAATTCCTATGGAATTAACTGGTAATGTGATGGATATGCAACTTATTCTGGAAGAACAAATTTTGGAGGAATTAAGTAAACTTTCAGAAGAAGTTGCGATTACTATAAAATGGATCCACATCGGAACTATTGAAGTAGTAATCAAAGCCACCTTCAAAGAAGGAGTTGATTCTCCATTACATTTATCTATAATGAATAAGAGAATCAATAACTTAAGAGATGATTGCCTTGGTACAATGGTAGGGAATTTATATGCAGGTAAGCTTATATTTGATATTCATCCTAGAATTGCATATAACCTAGCTGACCAATATTTCATTCGTGTCTTAACCCTTCATCAAGATTTTAAAAGAAACGATCTTATGAAAGAGGGTAATAGATCATATTCTATAACTTATAGAATTGCATATGCACTTTCCAATACACATCATTCTGATTTATTTATAAGAAAAGAGTATATTAAAATTTCAAGAATTTTCAAGGAAGTAATGGCATCTGATCCAACTCAAATACCAAGAATTGGTGCTGTTGATATTTTAATCAGAGACCATCTAGTTCTAGATCGATCAATGAGCTCTATAACTGATTTGAATAGCAGAATGTCCTTTTTGGAAGAAAGGATTAGGAGTTTAAAAGGAAAAGAATTACTTGAAGATAATTACTTTCCTTGTGAAGATTTATATTACTTGCAGCAACCTGTTATTAACAAATATGAAGGCATGATAGAAATGGCAGGCCATGAAGTATTTGTTTCAGAAATTGCAGGACGTGACCAAGGAGTAGTAACCTTGGGATTACGTTTCCTTGAGGATCATAAACCTTGTGGAAGAAAAGGAGCAGGTATGGAATTTTGTTTAAATGGTCATCTCATTAAAGTTGAAAACTAAATCAATCTTCTATAAGCCCTGTCTTATGATATAGATTATGGCTGATTATAATCATTGGATTTTGCACCATAATTGGGGATGTAGAGTGTTCTACTACCATCCTCCTTTATATAACGAAATTGACCCTTATTTTGGTAAGGGTTTCCATCAAGTTAATTGTTTGAAAACAATTAAAACCAAACAATATCATGTTTTAAAAAGTATCGAGTTTTGGGAACAGGAGAAGTCCTCACCTGAGTTCAGATCTAGATCAGTTGAATATCAAATGTGGGTAGGTATACATTTGAACTGTTGTTTGAAAAGTGAGCTAGAAATGTTGAAAAAAGCAGGCTAGGAATTAGCAGCTTAAATCGCTAGCCCATTTTAAATATACATATCCATTGGTATGTTATATGAACAATATAAGTCAGAATATTTTGCAGCTTATATTGATTCTGGATCAGGGATTTGTACAGCAAAACCCGGAGTCTTTCCTAGCAATGCTATGGAATCTTTACCTATTATTGCAGGAAGGAATTTTTCTCAGAAAATCCTAATGTTCAATAAAGGTATACGAGAAGCACAAATCATGATTGGCGGTGCACTTGGAACACCTTGGTTCAAGGTAAAAATGTCACCCATTTATTTTCATGATACATGGGCAGATATTTTGTTAGGAAATAATTTTATCCAAACTTTTGCAAAATATGTGTAAGATAATCACAAGAACTTGCTCACTTTTACTATTACTTGTGGTAGTGAGATACAAGTTTTGCGGCGAGCAAAGGCATTTAACCGAATTATACCTATTAATTTTCACAATAAACGTGGTGATTTAGATGAAGCCAAATTAACTCATCCTAAATGCAGGATAAAAGGAAATTTGGTTAAGCTCTTTTGTCTTTTAGACAACAGGGATATGGTGAATATTGTGAAGTTAAAGAAGGAAGTAAATCTCTTGATGAAAGAGGAATTAACCTTCTTAAAAATACCTTACAAGAAAAGAAGTCCTTCTTTGATATACATGAAGAAAGTAAGCTTTCTCTCGAACATATCAAAAGAATCATCCGAAGGAATTTCAATGAGAATCCTTTGGCATGGTGGGATAGAAACAAGATCGAAGCTGCTCTGAAAGTGAAAGAACAATGCAAGTACGAGTATGCTCGATATAAATCAATCCAGATGAATATGGTGGATAAGAAAGATATGCAAGAAATAATTAAAGAACATATCAACCTTAAACTCATTGAACCTGGAGTCTCGCTTTATAGTAGCCCTGGGTTTTTGGTAAGAAACCATGGTGAAGTTAAAAGAGAAAAAGCCCGATTAGTAATCAACTATCAAGGTATCAATAAGATACTAGAATTTGATGGTTACTATATCCCGAGTAGAGAACAACTAATTGATTGTGTCAAAAATGCTTAAGTGTTTTCTAAATTCGATTGTAATTTTGGGTTTTATCAGATTAGAATGGAAAAGGAGTCTAGAAAATATATTGCTTTCTCTACTCCACAAGAACAGTATATCTGGAATGTACTTCCAATGGGTCTTGCAAATGCATCCCAGATATACCAACTAATAATGGATAATCTATTTAAAGATTACTTTGAGTTTATGTTTGTTTACATAGACGACATCTTAATTGCATCAAAAAATATGAATGATCATATTAAACATCTTGAGATATTTTCTGATGTATGCTTTAAAGAAGGATTAGTGCTATCTGAAAAGAAAGCAATAATTGAAGTTAATAGGATAGAATTTCTTGGTATCTTTATTGATGAAACAGGTATTGAACTTCAAGAATATATTGTGGAAAAAATTCGCAATTTTCCTGATATTCTAAAAGATAAGAAACAACTACAAAGCTTCTTGGGAGTTGTTAACATTGCAAGTATTTTCATCAGAGACCTTACAAGGTACAGGAAAGATTTTCGGCCACTTTTAAAAGAAACCGAAAGTTCAAAATGGAAGTGGGAAGAAATTCACACTCAAAGAATTCGTGAGCTGAAACAAGTTTGCGACAACTTGACTAAACTCGCAATACCACGAGATAGCGTTGATTTGGTAGTCTATACAGATGCCAATGATTATAGATGGGCAGCAGTGCTCATGAAACGGACAACTACGGGTGAAGAACCTTGTAGATATACAGGAGGGTTGTTCACTGAACAACAAGCCAAACTTTGGCATATAAATGAAAAATAATTGTGGTTTGAAAGGCATTTAAGAAATGGCCTTTATTTTTATTAGCCAAAAAATTTACTTTAAAAGTTGATAATACGAATGTCAAAGCCTTTTTAAAAAATAAACTTGAATCAAAAATTGAAAAAGCACGTATTATTAGATGGCAAACTGAATGTCAATATTATTATTTTGACATTATTATTGTGAAATCTCATGAGAATGTTCTTGCAGATTTCCTAACAAGATATGGAAGCGTCTGAAGCTAATTTCATCCTCAAAAGATACAGGCATCTCGGAGAAAACCTAGAGAAGCTTGACAAAAAGTTTGGACAGCTATCAGTTAATGCTGAGGTAGCTGGCCATGTACAACGAGTTGATTTGGACACCGTCCAGAACACAATCAAGGGAACTATGTATGCCATGACCTTGTTATGGGATACCTTACAAGAACCAATTCGAAAGGCATCATCCTCAGTGATGGCTAGAGAATTAAGAGAGCAGGACTCGAAACCTGCGTTTAGAGAACGGGGTTCTATACCCGAAGCGGCAGATTCAAATACTACTTGCACAAGTCTTATACCAGACTCTGGTAAAAAGGAAATGATTGAACAATTGGAAGTGCAAACTCCTATTGTTTCAAGTCAACCTGGCACCTCTGAGGTCAAAGAGGGAGAGATTAATCTTAGGCCACAGACGGGCACTTCTAAGGTTAGTACTAATGAGATTAATTTACCATGGCAGATATAACAGAAATCATGGGAAAAACTAGTCTCCAGGAAATGGATAAATCCAAGCAAGTCTCTGATTGAAACATCAAGGAGATATCCCAGAATTTGGATGCTCGAGGGGTCCAACCCAAAATAGGTCAGAGAATGGTATGATTTTGGGGCACTCGCCTCAATCCATACTATGTCACCAAGTTTCCCGGAAATATCCAGACTTTCGGACTGGATTAGCGCAGCTGTGTTTGATTCATGGCAGAATAATCCTCACCTCAAAAGAGGAGATATTGTGGAGCTAAAATTCATATCAGCAGCTCCAGAAATTGCAGGAAAAGGGTCTCATCTAGCTTTTCATTTTATTAAATTATAAAGACCAAACATGGTTGCCTACAACCGAGTAAAGGTCGTTACAGAAGAAGCACCTCCAGTAATCTCTATCAGTGAAGATGAGATTTCTACTAGAAGAGCTTGGGGATTTTGGGTCTGTCTCCCCGAGATGGACAAAGCTAAATATCTATTTAAAATTTTTTCAAATAAAATAAATGGATCTTTTCTACTCAATTCTATGACAGGAAAGAGTACTGAATTTGCAGAAAATTTGTTCGAACAAAAACGGACACTGATCTGGAAAAACAAACTACCTACAACCGAGAGCACAAGAAAGAAATCATGCAACATGATGCATGTTGATCAATGGTATAATCATGTATGCCCAAGTTGTGCAACACAAGAGAACAGGAATCAGGGTTACTAAGAAAAACTCCAAACCCGAACAGGACAAGGGTAAACGACCAGCTTATCTTAGGGGTTTTCACAAACCTCGGTAAATTTGTTAAAATGTAATAAAAAACAAAAGCGAGTCTAGGATAGGCTCAATTGGTTTACAATTTTAAACAAAATGTTATAATTAGTTTGAAAAATGTAATTTGAAAATTTTTGCCCGTCAAATGGCATAATTGTAATTTATTACAGGAGGCTGACGGAGGCAATGGCGTCAGAAGGCAATCATTAAAAGCGGACAAATGGCTGACAAAACCAAAAATCACTTTTGACAAAAAACAGGTTAAATGTCGGGGGATAAACAACAGTAACCGGAAAACAGACGAGAGTGCTGACGTAGAGCGACGGAGGAAAAATAAAAAAGAAGCCGACAAAGCACCGTGCGACAAACTGTGGACTAGGGCAGATGCTGACACAAGCAATGATGTCAGCAATATATGATTTTGAAATCCGCGACTTGAAGTCCGAGGTCTGCCTATAAAAGACAAAGGAAGAAGCAGAAGAAAGGCATTGATCATTCCCTCCTACTCTTCAAAAATTCAAGAATCCAAAAAGAAAAAAGATTGTAAAATAGTTTTAATTTTCATTCTGAGTGTATGGGGACTTCCCAAAAGAGTATAGCCATCTCTCATACATGAGAGGCTAACCAGTTTTCTCCTCCAATAGCAGAGTAGAATATATCTATGTAATAATAATTTTATTTCATCAATAAAGTTCAAGGCTTTTTGTTCAACCTCTGTCTTCCCAAGCCTATTAAATCTTTATTCTGGAGTTCCTTTTACGCCCAAAGTTAGAAAACGAATTTGGGCTATGCTGTGTATTGCTGAAGGAGTTGGGTCCCTGCGAACCATTTGCTACGGTTGTGTGGTTGGATCCAATCCGTAAAAACAAGGACTCGGAATACTCGGTGATAAGGCGGTCAACCAAAGGTATTACATTATGAAATTTTAATATTTTTCGGAAGCATGTTGGGCCTGAACTATTCGTAGAACTATTTTGCTGTTATCCTAATTATTCTAGGACCAAATTTGCTAATATCTTTGATAAAGGACCAGAATCACCATCATTTAGGAAGATACAGGATTATAATTGCCACCTTCGAAAGATAAAGGACCAATTTTGCCATACCCTTATAGTTACAGGACTGATTTTGCAATTTTCTCCAAGTTCTTGAGTTCTTGATTATTCATCAAGATCTTGAATTCAAGAATTCTTCCAAAAATACTTAGAGAAATAATTTCTGTTTTCACCTTAATCCCATACACTATTCCTTAGAGTTAGAATGAACGTTTATAGATCAACCTAGCTAAAGATTATAAACGAGTGGGTATCTGGGTTGTGGATCAACTTTAGAGGAGAAACACTTAGGTTTCTGGAGTGAATCAAGAATCCGATCAAAGACGTTTCTGGTGGAGGAATTCAAAATCTTCATTAAAGGGAAAAACGAAGGAGTTGATTCAAAGAACAAGGAGCAAGCTAGGGAGCTTATGTTAAGGAAGAAGAAACTCTTCGATTTTTGCAAAAAATCAAATAAGGTAAGATTTTCTTTATTTAAGTTTTAAATAACTAGTGCGGAGATGCGCAAGGCTATGATACATGATAAGCCCGTAGGATTAATAAAGTCGCATGTTTAAATCATAGAAACTAAAATTTTAATTTTTCGCTGTGCTTAGTTGAGCTATATGTATATTACCCAACACCTTCATTATCAGTTGGTTCATCACTGTTCCCAACACTCAATAACAACAGACTGAAACTAGGGTCACTACTAACCCTCATATTCTTTGGATTATATATCTTTATGTGAATTAAAAAATAAATCATCAACTTTTATAGGAAACCAAAAAAGTTTTTGCATAATAGTATTTGGTATTATGTATTAATCAAGAATTACGAATATCTCTTTTAGAAAATGTTGGCTTTTAGTAATTTAAATATTTTGTGATAAAATGTATTTTTATTTTATGGTAATATAAGGGGGTAAGAAATATGAAATAGAGTTCTTCACGTATTTTGGATTAAGACAATGTGGTTATCTTAATTTTCACAAAAATAAATAAAATAAGAAATTTAAGAGTATCTTTATTATTAGAATATTAAAATGATGTAACAATTATAAGAATTATTGATATTAATTATAAATAACCATTTAGTAAGTATTTATTTATCTTTAGATAAGTTAATAAAAAAATTAGGTTTAGTGTACTTTCTTTTAATATAATTGTCTATAACTTATTTTATTCTAAGTTGTTCAAGGAACAAAACAATGCAACATATTTCTTCAGGGTTAGTAAATCAATACTAACTCAAGAGATTCAAGGTAAGCATAAACAAATTTTCTAGTTGGGGAAGGAAAAAAATGCTCACGTGCAAGGTTGATTCTGATTGTGATTGAAAAATGACTAATCTTATAACGATAATTTCTTTTGAACATAAATATAATCAAATCAATAATTAATCTAATACAAAAGATAAACCCACATAATTATATGAAATTGTTGAACTCAATCGAGAATATCATTATAAGCATTCCTTTTTTTTTTTTTCCCTTTTACTATTTTCCAATGAAACTTGACTTCATCATTAAGAAAATGCATGTTGTTGTTAATGAGAGAACATAGGATGTGCCGGTCTGTGAGATGAAAACCTAGCTTAGATAGGTGTGGGCAGATCTCGCAAACCTAGCTTGGATATGTGTAGACAGATCAAGGAATTGTATAAGATTTTAAAGCCAAACCCATGATTGAAAATAGAATGTAAAAATTGTTGGAGTCGTGACTATAAATAAGTTCGTGAAGCTGAACCATTCATATATTCGCAAAAATAATTTTATCTAGTGTTAAACTCAACCTACCATATATATTGGACAAGCTTGTGAACTATTAATTTCAAGTTCATGCACATTCATTTGATAATATAATGCAGGGTCAAAATCAAGTCCCGACAAACATAATTGGATAGGTGTGTAGTATTAAAGGTGGGTGTTAGGAATCCCGTATAGTAAAAACAGAGAATTGCAGCGGAAGATTCGAGAATTCCTACCGGTAGATCACAAAAATAGATCAGATGATTTTTCCATGGGTTTCACGAAAATTAGAATAAATAAACATACCCTTTTGATTCGTTTATTGATTCTGCAGAACAACAATCCTCCAAGGGCCCCTGTCTCTAAAGCTTCACGCGAAACTAGCCTTCCAAAGATCCCGAAACTCCTCCTTCTTTGACAGTAGTGGACGGCTAGAGTGGAGAGAAGGGAGAGAGTTCTTTTCTTTTTGTGTTGTGTAATCAGATTAGTTACCTTGTCACTTAGGGTTTTCTTCCACTGTAGGAGTCCTATTTAAACTCAATTAGCTTGTGGAACAAGTTGGAGGCTACTCCAAGAAACCCTAGTAGTGGCCGCCCCCTTAGGGCTTTCTTTTTGGACTGGGTGGGCTTTTAATTTGCTTGTGCAATTTCTAGCCCATCTGTATATATTTAAATTTAAATCCAATTTAAATATAATATATACTATTAATTAATTCCAATTAATTAATATACTAATTAAATAATTTAATCTAATCTAATTAAATTAATTATTTAATTAATTGATTTAATCTAATAAAATCAATCAGTCCATTTAATTCTTTCTAAAAGATTTACACAAAATGATACATCCCGCTCGTTTCTTATAGCGCGACTCTTTAGGTTCGTCTCAATTGGCAAAGAGAGGAATTACTAAGGATGTGAGTGTCACCTAGCCAGATCTGTGGACTCACATCGTAACCCAATTGAGTACGAAATGAATGAATCATTTTACGAACCTCTTGATCATAAATGTCGTATGAGTATAAGCCCTTCACTGACGTATCCCGATCAAGTGAGAGTCATAGAAAATGTCAAACTCACTAAACTTGATACTGTGCATTAGATTATAGCATAATGAAATTACTAAACTACCCTCAATGTCCCACACGAGTTAGTTGTTTATGCTTTGGCCAAAGACTTATAATTTCATTAGCCTATAATCGCACAGGATACTTTCTCGTTTACTATCGAGACAGTGAATCCCATCTTGGCGATCACTGATCAACTGCTACTCGTCTTATTGATATCGCACTTCAAGGTCGACCCCACCGACGGGTGATATGGGCCTAACTACTCTGGTAACAGATCCAATAATACAAGCACATTGATCATGAACCCTCAGGTCTAAGGCTCACGCATACTATTATGATCAGTAATCCAATCATTGACAGTCACTGAGTAAATACCCATGTGATCGAATTACTACGAGCCGTGTTCGAATATGTCAATTCCATTGACATATCTATGATACTTGCTCCCACTATCCCTATAGTGTTCGACTGGCACTCATCGTCAGAGCATGTGTCATACAAGTCGAATCTTAATGCCCAATTAAGATTCTTTGACTTGCGAACCCTTTTAAGTGATAAGGTGTAAGACTCTTTCCATGCCACGTCTTTATTCTATAAAGGGCAAAGAGTCAAACCTTTATTCACATGGACTATATGTTCAATACTTATTTAGATGCCATAAAGATTTATATGAACAAAATACAGATGCCTTTATTAATTTTATTTCAATAGTTTGTACAACATAATAAGATACCCTAATCTAACTATTTGTCCTCATTGGCATTTAGGGCATATACCTAACAGTGGGTTTGTCCAACGATTGTAAAATTGATTCAACTAAAAACTGGCTTTTGTTTCATTGATTCTTGTATTAGTTTCTATAGAAACTAATTCTGGAAAAAAGTATGTTAAATATCCGTCGGTCAAAGTTCTAATATTTAACTTTTGCAAAATGCTATAGTTAGTTTAGTTAGTTGATAATCTCTTTTAGAAAATGTTGACTTTTAGTAATTTAAATATTTTGTGATAAAATGTATTTTTATTTCATGGTAATATAAGGGTGTAAATATGAAATAGAGTTCTTCACGTATTTTGGATTAAGACAATGAGGTTGTCTTAATTTTCACAAAAATAAATAAAATAAGAAATTTAAGAGTATCTTTATTTTTATAATAGTAAAATGATGTAACAATTATAAGAATTATTGATATTAATTATAAATAACCATTTAGTAAGTATTTATTTATCTTTAGATAAGTTAATAAAAAGATTAGGTTTAGTGTACTTTCTTTTAATATAATTGTCTATAACTTATTTTATTCTCAGTTGTTCAAGGAACAAAACAATGCAACATACTTCAGGGTTAGTAAATCAATACTAACTCAAGAGATTCAAGGTAAGCATAAACAAAATTTCTAATTGGGGAAGGAAAAAAATACTCACGTGCAAGGTTGATTTTCATTGTGATTGAAAAATGACTAATCTTATAACGATAATTTCTTTTGAACATAAATATAATCAAATCAATAATTAATCTAATACAAAAGATAAACCCACATAATTATATGAAATTATTGAACTCAATCGAGAATATCATTATAAGCATTTCCTCTTTCTTTTTTTCCCCCTTTTACTATTTTCCAATGAAACTTGACTTCATCATTAAGAAAATTCATGTTGTTGTTAATGTGAGAACATAGGACGTGCCGGTCTGCGAGATGAAAACTTAGCTTGGATAGGTGCGGGCAGATCTCGCAAACCTAGCTTGGATAGGTGTAGACAAATCAAGGAACTGTATAAGATTTTAAAGCCAAACCCATGATTGAAAATAGAAGGTAAAAACTGTTGGAGTTGTGGCTATAAATAAGTTTGTGAAGCTGAACCATTCATAAATTTGCAAAAATAATTTTATTTAGTGTTAAACTCAACCTAACATATATATTGGACTAGCTTGTAAACTATTAATATCAAGTTCATGCACATTCATTTGATAATAATAATGCAGGGTCAAAATCAAGTCCCGACAAACATAATTGGATAGGTGTGTAGGGTTAAATTAAAGGTGGGTTTGTCCAACGATTGTAAAATTGATTCCACTAAAAACTGATTTTTGTTTCATTGATTCTTGTATTGGTTTCTATAGAAACTAATTCTGGAAAAAAGTATGTTAAATATCCGTCGATCAAAGTTCTAATATTTAACTTTTACAAACCCAAATTGGATAAATATCCGTCGGTCAAAGTTCTAATATTTAACTTTTACAAACCCAAATTGGAAAACACTTTTTTCTTTCAACACAATATATAGCTAGTTGTAAAAGTTAAATATTAGAACTTTGACCGACGGATATTTAACATACTTTTTACCAGAATTTGTTTCTATAGAAACCAATACAAGTGACTTTAGTTAGTTTGTCAAACACCCCGCAAATAATTGGGGAGGTCTTAAAATGACTTATCAAAATTCATAAGCTTGGCAAACTTACCCTAAGAAGGGTTTTTCTTTTTTCAAATTTCAATGGACTGAGTAGGCATTTAAGACTAAGAAAAAATTGAATCACTTATTGATGTCTATAAAAATTTCTTCTTTATTTTCCTCGCTCCCAACATTTGATATATATGCTTTATTTTTCTACAATGTGAATTGTGAAGGACAAAACAGACCACAAAGGAAAACACTTGGAACCTTGGCTCTGCTTTCCACCATCACTCCATACATTCATTTGAGTTTTCAAATAACAGATTCTCATCTCATTCAATTTTATGACCAAAAATCATTCACCGCTGAATTTTATAAGCAAGTAGGCAGGTGTACAGATGATTCTAATTGTTTTGAATAATGAAATACATTTCACATGAGAAACCCGTTGACTACTGTAGCATAATTTTGAATGGAAAGCTCCAAGGAAAAAAAAATTCATGTAAATTTTAAAATGTATACCATACATTTAGCAAATTCACCATATCAGATAGTACAACACATGAAGGAATAAAAATGGTAGAGAAATACTAAATTATTTCTCTGTTGTGAGAAGAAAGAAAATTACTTCTTTAGCTTACAAATGCAATGAGTTTGTGGTTTAAAAACCCTAGAATGACAGCCAAAATAAAGATGGAATCAGTATACTATGTAACTTGTAATAAAAATTAAACCTGGAAAAAAAATAAACAACGAAAACAAACAATAATCAGCAAAGAAAGTAATTTTACCATATGCCAATAATTTGCTCTGTTGCTTAGCAACTGCTTATCTCTAATAAAACTGTTTAATAATACTTCGAGGGGTTGTGTAGAACATGAAATAACATTTTGGCAACTCTTTGAAGCAGAGCTTTATGTAAGATCGAATCAAGAATTAGAATAAAATAGGTGAATAATGAAACTATTTTTTTCTTTTACAAGATTAAATGCACCAATTACCACTATCGTTTTACAAAGCTCATCACCATGAATATTTGTTTGATCAAATAGGTTGGACGGGGAACGATTGCACAAGCAGGGAACTAACCGACCACATGCTTATATATCTGCCTACTAAACTGAGTACCCAAATAATTATTCATTAATAGTCTAATACAGAATGATAGAAGAGACTTTATATTCAAGAATAAAATAAAAATAGTCATATGTTAAATAAATCGAAGATAAACCTAAGATTCACATCTTGAGTTAGCATGTATAAGTAGATTTTGAAATTTATACGAAATAATTAATTAATTATTTGTTGAAGATTATTGTATGGTATTTGCAGCAAGACCATATAGGAAAATATGTTACTTGAACCATTTATGTTCTTTTAAACTATTAAAATTCTTATTTAACTCGACCCACGTAACATAACAATGTTAAATATTAATTTCAAGTTCATGCATTCATTTTATAATAGTAATAATAAAAATTAAAGGATAATATTAATTAAATACTATTGGGATATTTTAGTCTTAAGAAAAAAGTTAAGAAATATAAATCATCCCATATTAGTCATACATTTAGAATAGATATAGATTTTTTTCGTCATGTTTGTGGGTTAAATTAATATCTTATACCCCTTATCAAGATTAATGCTCATGCTCTATTCCCTAACTCGGTTCGACCCTCCCAACCCAGCCTATGAAGGATCGACCTACCTGGTTAGGAAGGGTCTACCCAACTAACTTCAAACTGTCACCTCTTCCAATCACTGCAAGACACAATATGGCTCTCGCATATGGCCTCATGTGTACGTCTATAAATTATTACTATCAATTGGCTCCAGAAGAGATTAATGATTATTCATTATATTCACGGTTCACCCCTACGTCTCACCACTCCTCAAAGGAAATCAATCTATCTAGATTGTATTTACACCAAAATCATTTCATTTTAACTTAATAATCGATATATTGAGCTATGTCATTGACTCAGCTCACTATGTCGATTATAACGTAGCCAAAATGGAGTGGAGCATTGAGTTTGTCATTGCCCACATAACATAGCATCAATGTATGATGATTTTTATTCTCTAACTCTCTGAATTATCATGTTTAACTTCTAAAAGAGGGAAGATTCTAGCACAGCTTCGATTCGGCCACATTCAAATGTATTTTACAAGAAAAGTGTATTACTTTTTTTTTTTTGGTTGTCCAAAAGTTTCCTCCGCCGACCGCAGTGACTAATCTCTTTCGCAAATGGCTTGCACCTCAAAGGGTGGGACTTCTGGCCACAGGAATTCTTTTTATTCTCAAAGGTGAGGATCCAACCCTCGACCTTTGGTTAAGGGAAGAGGACCCTTTGTCGCTCTACCACAACCCTGTGGTTCAAAATAAATAATGATGTAGAGGAAAGTGTATTACACTTATCATATGATTGGTTACATGTTTTGTTAGTGACAAAACTCAAAAGGAGATTTAATGAAATGGATTTGTTAATTATAGAAACCATATCCAAGAATGAACACAGCTAGGAATGGGTCATTCTTGGTGGCACCTGGAGTATAGCTCCAGGCCACTTTCCTCTAATTGCCCAATGGTCCAGCCTTTTCTAGAAATATTATAAATTGGTCCTCATAGTTTTTAACATTTTTATAAAGGTGACAAATATATATAAAATAAACAGTGTTACCAAATTTTTATTATTTAACGAGTTAAGCATTCTAATTTGAAATTCTCATGTAAGAGGGTTGCTTCATAAATCCGGTTGCTTCATTAACGAAGACTTATAATAGATCTGGAGTAAAGTACCTATCTTACCCTGTTGAATTTTAAAATATAGTCTTAACTTATTTAATAATTTAAACTTAGAAACACCATTATGATAAATAGCTCAAGAAAACCTTTCTGATGTGGAAGATCAGATTAAACTGCGACCACAGAGCATACTCAGAATACTCAAGCTCTGATACCAGTTTGCTTGCACACTGGGGGGAATTATCCCGCACAATTTGTCTCCCGACCAGTAACACCGAGACGGTAAACAAATTCTTCCCAAAGCAGTATCAGATATTATTGGAAACAAAATTTTGTACAGCGGAAACATATTTTTGAGACGATGAAAAGGTAGAATGTTACTACTGTTCATCATCATTTTTTATTTTTTATTTTTTATTTGTTTTTCGAGCATTTTTACTGTTTTTGGATTTTCGATTTTTAATGTTTTTGTATTTTTTGACCATGAGAGAGTTATAACATTTTTAAATAGTAGGGGAATCTCGTCCCTAGGGGTAAACTACTCACTATGCATTTTAATAAAGCATAAAAACTTACAAGAGATTTTTGCACACAAAGTAGATATTTTATTACAAGAAAAGAGAAGAGATTCTCTAGCAACCAAGAAGTGTGGGTTGGAGAATGTCAAGGTGCAATTTTTACAACTGAGGGATGAGGTCCTTTTATAGGCCTCGGACATGAACTAAATTTACAACAAAATGAAGAACAAACTTGGCATCCGAGCTGCCCTTATTACAAACAGTGTTTAAACAGTAAAAAGTACATAGGTGGCAATAGTGAACAGTTAATATGGTACAAAAGTTGCTGAGATTGTTGCTTTGAATTTAGTGCCTTGTTTGATAGCTGAATTATTGCTGCAAATTATTGTCCTTGCTGCTGCTACATTTATGGCTTTTGTCTGGGAGATGCATTATTTTGCTGAAACTTTGAATGCTGTCTTTATGAGCTGTCTCTTTAAATTTGTCTTGTAGCTGAATTATTGGTGCTGCTAACCATTATTGCTGAACTGTTGAAGCTTTTGTCTTCTAGTATGTATCTCGACTAGTTCCTTCTAGATCTGGATTATATTCTGAATCAGGATTATACATATCAGGATTATATCTTGGTGGGTATTCCACACTTGTCATTGCTCTTTTTCCTAATGTAGTAAGGCGAATTTTGCATCTGTTCTTGGCCGGAATAAATATGCTATGATGAGGTGCCTGGAAAATAAGCTTGAGGTCTGAATCTGAATTGGGCATCATATACTGTCGCTGCGTTTTCCTCCGTATTTCCAAAGCTAATTTGAGCTCTTCTATATTGGCTAAAGGGTTTATGGCTTCAGGACAATTCCACAATGTTGACATTGGTTCCCATTTTTCATAATTCTCTGTTATCGAAAAGAATGAATGTCCTATTTCGATTCCTGTAGTGTTCCAAATTGGAGGTAGAGATACTATGTCAATCTTGAGACTTTCTGCTGCTTGTTGCTCGAATATAAAATTGACAGCGTCTGAAATATGTCGACCTATATGAGTCACTTGTACTGGATCTGATACAAATATTTTTGCTATGAAACCATAGTCTAATAACCTTTGAACGCTGATGAATTCTTCATCTATCCATCCTTCTCTAAAAACTGATGCGTCTATATGAACATTAGGCCATGAAAAATATTTTAGGGTGTAGAATTTTAATGATCCTTCGTGGCAAATAGGTTCTCCCTTCCATTGTAGTAGGTGAGTCTTTGAAATTATTCCTTCTATCTGCTGATTGATAATAATTTGGGCTACTTTTAACATTCTTTTGTAAAAGCTATCTTCTGCTTTTTGCCAAATGATATTCTGAATTTCTTCAGGTAAAGCTAGAACTGTTTGGCAAGGGTTAAAAAAAGTTCGAACAGACAAGAACTGGTAGGATTTATTTTTGATTTCCTTAGGAACATCATTTTGTCTGGGGTTTATTAAATGGGCTGATAACTTTTGATGTTGGGCTAAAAGGTCTTGATAAAATTTGTTAAGGTTGGTAAACTGTTTAGTTATAGTCTCTAAGTCATCTTCGAGTGCTTCTACATTTGGGTTTATGGGTCTCTTTCCCTTTGAAAGTATTTTGGGCTTTGCATTTTCGGCATTAGGCTGTATGTAAAAATTTGGGCCTAAAATTCTTCTTGCTGCTGTTACTGCTTCATGAAAATGTTTAAAGGGCTCCAAGTATCCTTTTGCTACCTTCTGAATGCTTTGTATTGCTCGTTGATAATCTTCAAAGATTCCCACTGGTTCTCCTTTAATAACAAGATAAACTGCTGCTTCGTCTAATGAAAAATTTTTGTTTTCCTTTTCAAAGTAATAACAAAGTGCATTTAGTGCTGTTAATTTGCTGGCTGAGTGATGAGCTTCCCATAGAGCATTGAGTAAGATACTTTGATCTTCTGTTATATGGGGGGTATCTTTTGGAAGCTTGAAATTATGTCTAACTGGAAGTGCTATTTTGCCAAAGGTTTTAAAAACGTTTTGAGTGGCTGGATTAAATAACTGTGTTTCAACTGCAAAGGCTGGTCTATTCTGAATATTTTGCTGAAAGTTAGGCCTGAAAGCTGGTCTTCTAGCTATTTGGTTATAAGCTGCAGAGTGAGGTCTTGTTTGTTGGTTTCCTTGGTTGTTGGATGTCATGATCTGTGACCCAAAATTAAAGTTAATTGTCTGCTTAATAAATCTGCTATGCTATTGTTTGATCCTTTAATATGTTCAAAATCTACTTTATATCCATTACCTTCTATTGCATTTCTAAAATTTAACCATCTTTTATTATTTTGTTTTCTAGAATTTTCATTTTTTATGAATCTAACTACAGCTTCACAATCTGTTCTGATGGAAAAAGGTTTATTTAAATATAGTCTAAAATGGTCTATTGCTTTAACTATTCCTGCTATTTCATAATCTAGGCTAGTCCAATTACTTCCTGTTTTATTAAAGTTACCACTAGAATAAGCTGATATTTTTTCTTCACTTTTTGGAGAAAATTTATGAGGTTTACATTTTAATATTGCTCCCCATCCTTCTATAGAGCTATCTACTTCTATTATGACATAATCAGTACTTAAGGGTAATTCTAAAGGTTTTAAATCTTTAACAATTTCTTTAATTTTTCTGACTAAGTTAATATCTTCCTGATTAAAATGTCTTTGACCTGATTTTCTTGTTTTCTTATATAATGGTCCGACTAATTTACTAAGTTTAGGAATAAATTTTCTGGAGTAATTTAATATTCCTAAAAACGCTTGTATTTGTTTCAAGTTTTCTAGCTTATCTGGGAAATCTAGAATTTTTTGAGCTATATGAGGTTGTAATTTAATTTGTCCGTTTCCTATTTCTAAACCTAAAAAGCTTATTTTTCTCTTAAAAAGTTCCATTTTCTTTTTAGATACTACTATTCCGTTTTCTTCTATTAAATTAAACACTTGTTTTAAATGATCTTGATGTTGCTTAAAAGTTTCAGAAGCTACTAAAATGTCATCTATATACACTAAACAGAAATCTAAATGTTTAAATATACTATCCATAAATCTTTGAAATATTGCTGGAGCATTTTTTAAACCAAAAGATAGAACATTCCACTCGAAATGTCCTTCACTACAGCTAAAAGCTGTCCATTTTTTGTCTTCTTCTACCATTTTAATTTGATTATATCCGCTTTTTAAATCAAATTTTGAAAATATCTTTTTATTTTGTATAAGATTAATTAACTCATCTTTATTAGGTATTCTATAAGCATCATCTTCTGTATTATCATTAAGTCTCTTATAATTATATACTATTCTAGGTTTTCCTCTTTTTATTTCTGCATTATTTCTTACTATAAAGGCTGCTGATCTATGAGGACTATCACTTCTTCTTATAACACCGATTTCCAACATTTCTTTTATTTGTGTTTTGAATTCTTTTATATCTTTAGGAGTATATTCTATAGCTGCTGTTCTTATAACTATATCTGGATTTAATATGTTTAATTTAAAAGTATAATTTACTTTGTTTTTAGCTAAATCATCTCCTATAAATCCTAACATTTTCAATTTATGCAAAATTCTTTCATTTTCTAGGTTTAAAACTTCTAATCCCTTTCCTATATCTCTAATTTCTTCATCTAATAGTATATCTATAGTTTCAGATTCTTTATTATTTTGTTCTAATTCTTTGAAAAAATCGAGTTCATTATTACCATTATTAAACCATCTTTTATTATTTTGTTTTCTAGAATTTTCATTTTTTATGAATCTAACTACAGCTTCACAATCTGTTCTGATGGAAAAAGGTTATTACCATTATTACCATGTCCACCACGCTTCGCAGTTAACTCTGATTGTTTAATGTATCTATTAGTCGGAAAAGTATAATTATGCTTGCTAATAGTAATGTAATTTTTTCCTATTAAGATACTACCATTTAATGCACAAATGAAGTTTAACCCTAAAAGGAATTCGTGGCTATTTATGTTATCTGGGGCTATAAGGACTTGTCCTAATGTATATTTGCTACTATAATTTCCTGAAAAATCTTTAAATTGTATGCCTATGTTAATTAACTCTTTTGTTATTCTCATTAATCTATTTTTTGCAGTTCTACTAGTAACAGTATAAGTTAATTGTGTTTCAAATTCTTTAGGTACAAGACTAGAACTAATCATACTTTTTGTGCTTCCTGTATCTAAAATGACTTTAGTTTCAATATATTTTTCTTGATTACACCATATTCGACAATCTAAAAGTATTAAACTACTAGTATAAGGTACCTGTATTTGGGGTTCATGCGCTGTATTTTGTAAATGAGTTTCTTCTAATTGTTGGTTAATTTCATCAAGTTCTTCTATTACTACACCCTTTCCTTTATTTTGATTACTATTTATGTTTTCATTATTCTTTAATTTTAATTCTATTAATTGTAATCTTAAATCTAAATTCTCTATTTTATGGCTTAGAACTTCTATAGATTCTAGTTTTTTACTAGGTTTAGGCGATACATCTGTTTCTTATTATATACGTCTTTAGCACAAATAAAACAAATTTCGTCAAAACATATATTGCACTGATATCTTAAATGCATATCAGGATATAATCTACAAATACTACAGGCTACACTCATAGTTCCTTTTCCATTTATATATTTATGTTCACATGAATTATTCATATAAGTATATTCTATTATGTTAGGAATTTCTGGTCCTTCTTCACTTACTATACTAAATATGCTTTCATTATCACTTTCATTACCGTCTATACTTACTACATCTTCATCTAATTGTTCTGCTATGGCTGCTCTTTCCATATTAAATTGTCTTTTCGGACATCTGTTAGCTAAATGTTTAGGATCTCCACAAATATAACATGTACATTTTCTTGTTGATGGTTTTTTAACATAATTAGGGGGCTTTCTTCCTTGCCTATATTGTCTAAAACTAGATTTTGGTTTATTTGATTTCCTTAATATTTTGCGTTTTGGTTTAAAGTAATTTTTCTGTCCATATTGTTGTGGGGTGTATATAGCTTTTCTACAAAATTCATAAGATTGCTTTCTAATTTGTTCTCTAATAAATTCTTCTTTACACCATTCCTGAAGTTTAAAGAAAGTATATTGTACTCTAGGTCCTATACCTAATCCTGTAAGATTACCATTAGTTTTTATCCATTCTTCATGTATTCTTTTTCCTAAATCTTGGGGTAATTTCGTAAAATATCTATTACATAATTCTTCATCAAATGCTTTATTAGCTTCTCCTATTAACCTTGTAAAATCCTGACTAAAAGGTATAATATATTTCATATCAGTTATAGTCAGTTGTTTTAGGTTTCTAAGGGCCGTATCTTGTATGAATGTATTTTCTCTTCCTGGATCTATTCCTATTATTAACGTTCTAATAAAACTAGTAAAATTATAAGGATTATTTCCTAAGGCCTTTATTTCATTAATTCTATTAGGATCCTTTTTCTTCTTACTTTGCCAGATAGATAATGCTGTAGGTCCTAAGCATGTTTCTAAAAAATTAAACATATCCATATCTGCTTTTTTATTTATTTCCCAATGTCTTACTACACATTGTTCCCATATATTTATTTCTTCTGGCCACATTTGTGGACTTCCTAATTCAATTACTAACATGGTTCCACTCATGGTTTTTCCTATGGGTTGTCTTGATCCTATATATTTATTTGGCTGGGTTGATCCATATTCATATGTGGGACTTTTCCATTCGGGTCTACCACTCATTTCTACATTTCTGGTTGGAACTTCACTATAATCTGGTTCTACTCTAGTTCTTTTTCCTATATTACTACTAATACTTGCTTGACTATCTGCCATAAAAGCTATTTCATTGCCACCTTTTTCTTTATTTTTAAAGAATTTTTCAAATTCTATTTTTCCTGAACATATATCATCAACTAATTCAATATTATAATATTGTTTAAATTCTTCTTCGGCTGACTCTAAATTGATATCTAGATTCATTGCTTCAAAATACATTTCATCTACTAATTCTCTTAAATTATTTATCTCAAAATTTTTTCTTAATATTTCTTCCATATTTTTTGGTCTATAATCATTTTTAAGCTGACTTTCTAATTGTCTAATTTCCTCGTCTATTTTTTCTATATTTTCTTCCTCTTCATCTTCTTCGCTTTCTATATCAGATAATATTTCCCAATTTGCAAATCTACTAGTTATTCTAACTTCTTCTTCTTCTATAATATTCATGTAGCTTGTTTCAGTTTCATTATCAGTTTCTTCTTCTAAATCTTCTAAATTTTCTTTGGGCTCTTGTTTTTGGTAATTAAGAAATTTAATAGAAGTCTGACCTCTACTATTTGTATACATTACACTCTCTCCTGGAATCTTAACAGTCTCATTTTCTTCTAAGTGTTTGGTTAATTCCCATTCTTCTCCATTTAAATCGTTATTATCAATATTTAAAGGTTTAATCATTTTTACTCCTACTGAGGCTAATCCATCTATTATTCCATCTATATTAATTTTATATTGAGGAAAACTATTATTGGTTACTCTTCCTAAAAACGCTATAGAAACTACTAAGTTGTTACCATCATATGTTTCATATCCTCTAGTTTGTAATCCTATAGTAATTTTATTAATATCTTTAATACTTTTCATCATGTTTGGAGCTACATAAAATATTCCTACATTATTAGTCATATTTATTTCCATACTCGCAAATACTGCTCTCCTAGCATCAGACCAACTTTTATCTAATAATAAAACTAAAACCTTTCCACCGGTTCCTTTTCTAGTTAATCCTTTTATTCCTACAATAATTAATCCTAAATGTATATACTTTTGTTTAATTGTTTTAATTGCTTTATACATTCTGGGCTAACTAAGCTTATATTTTCAGCATTTGTTGTAACTTTTACTTCTTTTTCTCTAAATTTCTTGATTAAATGTGTGTTAAAATCCATTTTTCCTACCTTGTATAATGTTTTAGGTTTTAACTTATCTATTCCCTTGTTATTATATAAATTAAGATTTTCTTCTACGTCTATTATCTCTTCTAATTCTACTTCTCTAGCTGAACTTTGACTTCCTGATCCTCTAAACATTCGTTTAGTGAAAGTATTACTTATTTTTCCTTTCTCTTTTTCTTTATTACTTGATTCACTTATAGTTTTACTAGTACCACTAAATGATCTCATCATTTTTTACCAATATATATATTTTTTAGGTTCTTTTTTAGGTTTTTCAGATTCTTCTAGTGCTAAATTTGATAATCTTTCTTCTATACTATCTTGTAAATCTCCTTTAATTACTTGAGATACTGTGTCTATTTTAGTACTTAATTTTTCTAACTTATTTTCTAATTTATCTAGCCTTTCGAATATTTGTAGAATTAAAGCGAATTGAATATTCCAAAATTTAGGATATAATTTATCTGAATTACTAGTTCCTTGATAGGTAGTAAATCCTTCTTCCGTATATAGATATTTGTTTGCTAGTTCAATGGCTCTTTTATATTCTAATCTATTTTCTATACTATTCATCCGCTAACTATTCGTTCTATATTTTTTAAAGTTTTACTTGTTTCTAGGTTTTGAGCTTCAAATTTATTTATTTTTTCTATTACTTGGCTTAGAGTTTTCTTAGTTTCAAGTTCTAATTGTTTTAGCTTATTACTTTCCAAGCTATATTTTAACTCTATTATTTCGTCTTTAGTGGGGAAAAGCTTATTATATTTCTTGACTATTTTTAGAGTTTCCTCAGATTGTTGTTTAATATAATCTAAATTATTATTTTCACCCTTCTTTATTATTTCTCTATTTATTAAAACGGTTTCTTTTAATGATTCTAACGTTTTACAAAGTTTAGCGTTATTTATTTCTAAGTTTGATGCTAATGATATAAATAAATCTGTTAAACTATTTAAGTGTTTATTTTCTGAATGTAAATTGTGCTTAAAATTTGAATTAAATCTACAAATAAATTTATGTGTATCTAAAGAGATTACTGTTCTATCAGCTAAACTATATTCTAAATCTAGATATTCTAATCTTTTATAATTAGAAGAAGCTATTTTAATAAAAGGCTGCTATTAATATATTTAATATTAAAAGGTACTTAATATAGTTTTCGTGATCTCTTAGTCTAGGAGGTATGTTAAGATAATTATTAACCCAATGTTCTCTCCTAATTATTAATTGATTTCGTAATTCTAATATTAATTCTGTATTAGTATAATCTAAATTTTCTAAAGTATTAAGACAATCAATAAAAGCACTTAAAATATGAGCAGGAATTGGCATGTATGTAAAGTATGAATGCAATAAAAAGTTTTTATGCAGATTTATAAAAGCGGGTTGGGATTCCCTTTTCTTTAAATATGTATAATTATTCTCATGGGGTTAAACAAATTTACAAGAAACTTAAATGGACTGAAATGAAATAAACATAACAAATAAAGGACCTTTTTGCAAAGTCAACAATAGTGACTGAAATAGTAAAAATTTACACGTGGCAGAATGTGGTGGAAGAGGAGCTTGGCTGCAGGAGCTTCCAAGAACCACTCGCTAGGAATTTTGAAAAGAAAGAACCTTTCCTTCCTTCTTGTACAGTAAATGTGATGATGATGTCGTACTAGCCTGTCAAAATTAAGTTGCGTATTTCCTTGGGAGGCACCACTATTATTATTCTAATTTCTAACTCGTCACTTTCACAAATTCTCATAAAATGAACACGGCACCTAATTTAGCAATATCACTACACCAATGAAAAGTATGTGTATATATATATTATTCATTTCCCTCTTATCCATTGACTTGTCCATTATTTCCCATAAAGAGGTTATGACTTCGAACTCCGCTGCAAAACTTAAAAGTTTCTTATGGCATACTCGAGTCTATTGACATATTTGGTGGAGATGTGATGTTTAATTAGCTGAAAAATAGTTCAATATGGCGGCAGACCATGATTTATATGTTACGTCCCAAGAATTATTGCTAGCTGCTCTTCCTAGTAGGAAATACATTGGAACGATAATCACATTCACAATATAAGATGTACATTTTCAACGAATAATTATATATGTTCGCACTGATCATACTGGATATTCTTATTGATTCCAAAATATTAGAGACATGCCCAATTTATATAGATGTATTGGTGAGTAGTGTTCACCATCCTCATTTCGACTTGGTGAAAACACTTTCATATACTTTATATGAATAAAATGGAGGACAAAATACTCATTGGGTTTAATTGGATGTCTTATTTATTTCGTAGAATTTTTTTTTATAACAAAAGTTTAAGGATAAGAAATGATGTGTTAAAAGTGTATTTGGATGAGTTTTTTTACAAAAAAGCATGTTCAGATTATGGTTGATTTAATATGTTTTTTATTGGGAAAAATTTGTTTGGATTGATGTATAAATATATTTTTTCATAAATATATTTTATTCAAACTCATCGATTTTAGACATAAAAAAATAAGCAAGATGGATCTTATTTTGCTCGTTGCTTTATTTTGCATTAGAATATGGAATTTATTTGACTCTCGGTGTTGAGAAATAGTCAGAACAAACCTGATGGATCAACTGTTAAATCATAAATAGTAAAAATCTATTTTATTTTATTTTTCGCCAAAAACTTTCAATAGAAACTTTGATATTTTTTGTTTTGCAAAAAAAAACTCTCTTAATGTGTCAACTAAACATGTTTTTGTGAGAAAAATCTCTGAAAAATATTTTTCAATGGTCATCCAATTAAACAATACCATGACTTTCTTTCATCAAATTTCATGACCGCGCTTCTTTTATTCCTTATTTTGTGTGTGTTTGGAAATCAATAACAAACTCAAGAACTTTTTATTATTATGTTTTTGGCTTGTGAGTTTAAAGAAAGAGACCTTTTTGAGCGTTTAACATTTAATATTAAAATAAAAGTTTTTTTTATCTTTTGGTAAGTAAAATAAAATAAAAGTGATGAAAGTTGAAATGGTATTTGTTGTCCCACTGAATAAGTCCACAACTGCACGCCTTTCTGCTTAACAGCAAATATATAAAATATATATATATATATATATATATATATATATATATATATATATATAACACTCATTCACTTTCTCCACATGTTTCACAAACCCAACACCATTAACTGCTTCACCACTTTCTTCTTCTTCTTCTTCTCTTTTTAGCTGCTTTCATATTTGAGTTAACTTATGGCAATGGCTGCTGCAGCCTTATTTCTTTTACCTCTTTTGAGTTGTTTCATAGGTACAATTCAGTCTTCTTTACTGCCTCAACACACTGACAAGATCACTCACTTACCTGGACAACCATTAGTTCAGTTTCAACAATTCTCTGGTTATGTTAATGTGGATCAAAACAACCAAAAAGCTTTATTTTACTATTTTGTTGAGGCAGAAATTGACCCAACTTCTAAACCTCTGGTATTGTGGTTGAATGGAGGTATGAACAATCAACCCTTTTATAACTGGTTTACATGTAAAAGATTTTTCCTACATTGTGAAAAGTATGTTAATTTGTTGCTAATGAAGTCAAAAAAGTCTTGTCCAAGCTATGAGGGCTCGAGTTTCAAGTCCACGTAGAGCGGGTACCAGCCCCAGACTCGCCCCTCTTGGGGCGAATATGAGTCTAATTAAATGAGGTCTGGTTTGAGTCGGGGTATTTAAATTCTAGCCCGGGCGGCTAACGAGTCCAGTAGATACTTTTATTAATACGATGATGTAATGAACTTTTAAAAAAAAAATTGAAAAATATTTGTTGATTTTTTGGAGGAGTGTTGATCCTAATTTTAATTCAATTGACAAAATAAATGTGTGTTTATTTTTCTATTTTTGTTGATGAAGGTCCTGGTTGCTCTTCTATTGGTGTTGGTGCATTTTCTGAGAATGGACCTTTTAGACCAAATGGACAAATTCTGCTTAGAAATGAGTATAGCTGGAATAGAGGTAAGATCATACATATATTTATTTATCCACATTGTTTAATTTCAATTTAATTTTGGATTTTTATGTAATTATCCCAATATCAATGTAAAAAAGATGCAATTAAAGAAATGTTAATTTTGGTATTTAATAATCATTTGTTACAGAGGCAAATATGCTTTATTTGGATACACCAGTAGGAGTAGGATTCTCCTACTCAACTGGGAAATCATCTTATCAAACAGTAAATGATGAGATAACAGGTAAGAAATCATTTTCTATTGGGTAATTTCAAATTTTAAATGATTTAAGCAAAATCTATTGGTATGAAGTTTATGGGTTTATTTTTTTAATTTTTGTTTAGCCAAAGACAATCTTGTGTTCTTGCAAAGGTGGTTCCTCAGATTTCCACAGTATAGGAACAGTAGTCTGTTTATAACTGGAGAAAGTTATGCAGGTAACCTTTTTCAACAAATTTAAAGTCTGTTTATAGATTGGGATTCTTGCTTTATTTATGAATGAGAAAAACTGTAATTTCATTCTGAAGTTCGCTTTTCGTTTTTGTACATTAGGCCATTATGTACCTCAACTTGCCAAGCTAATAATTCAACTCAACAAGAAGGAAAGAACGATCAATCTGAAGGGAATTGCGGTGAGATTTCTTATCATTGAACTTCTAATCCGTAAATGCTTCCAAATTTTTTTGATAGGAATTGTGTCGTTCTTTCCATCTTTAGAAATAATGCTTACTTAATGCTAGGAATGGATCAAGACTAAACCTTATGTAGTTGAGTGAATAATGTCGACTTCCAAGGTTGCATTAGAGATCTTGTGGATTTCAGAGCTACAAATTACAAGGAGACTTGTCAAATCTATATATAACTGAACTCTAGAGTAACAACTACTGTACGATGACAAAAATACCCTTCCGTTACATTCTTTTATCAGACTCGATATTTACAAATGGATCTTCTATTGCAATTTAATTTCCTATTGCTTCTTCTATTGCAACATGCAGATGAGTGACACTTGTTCAATTCAGTTGGCTGCAAAATTAATTTCGAGAAATGTGTCACTCATCCACATGTTGCGATAGGAAATGCAATAGGAATTGCAGTTGAAGATCTGGTTTGGAAAGGTCAGGTTGGTCGTCATGGTGACCACCGTTCCAATTTCATTGCAACATCATGCACGTTTGCACCCACATTTAATTTATTTATAGTGTCAAAAAGTGATGAACTTAGGTGTCATTCATATGTTTGGACTGGATACTGTCCTAATCGATGATTTTCTGATTCGGGTTCTGTTATGATGCAGCTGGGAAATCCACTACTAGAGTTTGCCACAGATTACAATTCAAGGGCTGAATACTTTTGGTCTCATGGGCTAATATCAGACTCCACATATAATCTCTTCACTTCTGGTTGCAACTATTCAAGATATGTAAGTGAATACTATAGGGATTCTGTTTCTTCTATTTGTTCGAGGGCAATGAGCCAAGTGAACAAAGAAAGCAGTAGATTTGTCGACAAATATGATGTTACGTTAGACGTCTGTATACCGTCTGTCCTCTCACAATCCAAGATTATTGCTCCTCAGGTAAGTTACTCCAATCAAGAATTTTCTTTAGTTATCAACTTCGTTAGTATAAATGTTAGTAATTAAGATTTCATTTATGATAATTTTTGTATTGTTTCCAGCAAAATTCTGAAAGAATAGATGTCTGTGTGGAGGACAAGATTGTAAATTATTTGAACCGGCGTGACGTGCAGAAGGCTCTCCATGCAAAGCTTGTTGGAGTGCGCAGATGGGATGTTTGCAGCGAGTAATTTTTTATATCATTAGTTATTATTCTCAAAATCAAACTTCATCCATCATACACAATGTGAACAAACAGAACACATAAAATTACGGTAAAGCCTCAAATTGTCTAAAATAATGACAACTTCTATCATTTAGTTTACAAGAGCATGGACAAGTTTTGTCCTTGTCTCTTAATATTAAATTTGAATTCTTTTTTTCTTCCCTCAAAATTTGATTAGAAAAGAAAGATGTATTGCTTTTAAGATCATTTTCATGTTTCTTGAATCAAATTGATCTCATATAATTAAACAGAAATTAAATTAAGAACCTCATTAGGAGTTTTTCTGCATTAAATAGAACTGAGACGTAGTTGTCTATTGCAGCATACTGGACTACGACATGCTCGACTTAGAGATACCTACAATTTCCATCATCGGATCACTCATCAAAGAACAAATTCCAGTTCTAATCTACAGGTAGAAACGAAAGTATCTAATTTCCCATATTTGTATGTGTACCTTCTCTTTTCGGCTTATTATTGATATCAAAGTGATTCTCTTTATCGTTTTAACAGTGGGGATCAAGATTCTGTAATTCCATTGACTGGAAGTCGCACTTTAGTTCATCGACTCGCAAAAGAAGTTGGACTGAACACGACTGTACCGTACCGTGTTTGGTTCGAGGGACAGCAGGTTGGTGGATGGACTCAAGTATATGGGAATATTCTGTCATTTGCAACCATTAGAGGTGCTTCTCATGAAGCTCCATTCTCACAGCCACAGAGATCATTTGTGTTGTTCAAGTCATTTCTAGATGCCAGGCCTTTGCCACTTGAGTTTTGAGGTCTTTTTGTTCGTTGAAGTAAATAGGTCAATGTTGTAAATAGTGATGATGAGAAGCTGAAGAAGTGGAGTGCAAATTCATAGAGAAGTTTTCTTTTCTTTTCTTTTTTTTTTTTGTATTTTTTTTTTAATTTTTTAATTTTTTGGAGAGGAGTATTTACATGGTTATTAGTAAGGATGATGATAGTGTATCCATTGTTTACTTGCTGAAAATTGGCAAAAAAGAAAAAAAAGTGGAAGGTGTTTATGAATTGATTTTAGAGTGATATTCTATGATTATGTTTAATATTGTACAGTATGGAAATCTTGGTGCAATCTTGTTGGGGCAAGTTTTCATTTAAATGATTGGGTCTCACTCATCTCATATGTTATTTTATCAGACCCAATCATGTGTTGCATATTTGGACAGTCCTGCGGACATCCACTTGTCGTTTCTTCATATTTCATATTAGGCCCGAGGGGAGGGATGTTAAGTCGAGCTTTAAATCCAAAGATGTCGATTTTGGGGGGGTTGGGTCTGCCGATTGAATTCGATTACCCCCGTTCAAAAGAGTTACCGTGAGTGAGATGAAGGGGAGGAGACATACTTGGACATCATTTCTCTAGAGAGGTGATGGGCACTACCTACCGTGAACTTGCTCAACTTTCATCTAGTGCCAACTATACAATCGAGATTTGTACTAGAGCCTACCGGGAACGATAAGATACATTGCGCATCATCATATTCGGAACTAACCTCCTCCAAATTTGAAATTCCAACATCCCGTTGCCTGGTCCAAAAGCAAACTAATTGTGGTATGGTAAAGTTGTTGTGCTATGAACATTTGTCGCGCTTGCTGGTTAGGTTTGATAAAGTTCACGAAGAATTTCAGTTGCATAACTGCTCATGCATCATTCACTTAAAACTTCCTGCTCCGCTTCAACTTTTCAGTCACATAAAATTTGGTTAGGGATGTCTTTGAGATTTGATCTAACTCGGCTGATTTCGCTCTTTTTGTTCAAATATTCTGCGGGACAAGAATGAAAGCTTTTTGCTTGCTTGGTTATGCAAATATGGTTCTTTAAGTTGTCTTTCTAGTCCTTTAGTAGTATTCTCTCTTCTTCATGACTTCTATTTATATAGTTTTTGGGAAAAGATCCCTTGATTCACAAGAGTAACAATTTTTAGTATGTGTTTAGTGAACTCTTCCTACATGAGATTTGATGGATTTGTGGAGATTGATTGATGCATAGGAACGAGAGAAGTCAAGGGAGAAACCAGAAAGAGTTCTAAGAAGGTCAAAGATAGTTTGACCATGGTCAATGCTGGTTTGACAACGGGATTGGCAGCGTATAGACATGAGATTGTGTTTCTTACATGGTTTTGGCTTGAACTTGGCAATTGACTAGTATTAAGATTGTTTTTTCTAATTCCCTACAAATAGGATTGTGTTTTCTATGTGGAATGTGTTTAGTTTACTTATGTATCATATCTTCCACTCTATCAATATGAGCTTTGTACATTGTAATTTGTAATTGACTCCAAAAAAGAAAAATATAGATCTTGTGTTGGCCCGTGGATGTAAGCAGGTTGAACAAATCATATTAAAATTCCTTATGTCATCTTAGAGGCTAGATTTCTCGAAATTCTTGTTTATATTCTTCATGTTCCTTTGGTTCATTAACAACTGGTATCAGAGCCATATTTTTTTAAAATTCAAGAGACGTCTTAGATCTACATTTATGGAGAGCACTTAGTGTTAACGCGGGTTTCGTCATGGGAAGCAATGGTTTGAGATGAAAGAAAGGTCAAGATCGCAGGTAAGTTGACAGGTAGTACGAACAGAGGTCGGGGTGAAGTCGTAGGAGATGAAAAATGAGGTATGGGATCAATTAGATCTCCCGGACAGGAAAAATAATCTCGTTCAACGTTTAGAGAAAAAGTACCAAATTGTGGTGTCAGTTAGGCAGATCCATATAACCGAGGGCAGGCTTTTGGAACCAAGGAGGCAGGTCCATGTAGTGAGAAACCATGAAGGTAGTGCGTGGCCCCGTGAGTGTAGTGCATGGATCCAGAAATCATGGAGGCAGGTTGCAAGCCAATCGGACAGATTCGTGGAGCTGGGGTTTCTTGGCTGATGAACATAGATTGTGGTCAGTGCGAGCATCAAAACACTATGTGAGAGATCCGAGATTGTCATTGAAAAATCAAAATTGTTGGTTAATGGATCAAGCATAGCTCATGTAGTGGGAGCAAATAGCAGATATGTGAAATGTCTGAGATTAGCATTGAGAAAGTCCTTAGAGTAAAGATGCAAGCAAGACGTTTTGACCAAGGTGGGTTGTTCTCCAGTGAGGAGAAAGGTGTCACACTATACGATTGAAGCCCATGGAAAAGCGCGAGAGAGTGTTTTCGGGATTTGGGATTAGTCTCTAATTGTAAAATTGATGGTTATATGAAGATTGCTTGATGGAAAGGATTGTAAGAAGTCAAAAAGAGTTCTAGGGGGATCAAAGATAGTTTGACCATGGTCAAAGATAGTTTGACTTCGGCCAAAGTGGGGTTGACCATGGTCAACGCGGGTTTGTCAGCGAGATTGGTAGTGTGCAGGTGTAGAATTATGTTTCCTACGTGGTTTTGGCTTGGATTTGGCAATTGACTTGTATTAGGATTATTTTTCCTAATTGTCTAGGATGACGATTGTGTTTCCTATGTGGAATATGTTTTACTTTCCTTTTGTATCTTGTCTTCCACTCTGATGCACGTTAAAATTTTGTACCAAGAAATAATAAAACTATAAACACAATAATGCTAGAAATAATATAGTATGAACACGAGAAGTGAGACTTTTATTACTTTGGAATTGTAATCTTGAGAGAAATACAAGTAGAATGAATTGCGCACATATATCCTTAAATTTTTACATCACTGGCCTATTTATAATACTCCATGGAGTCCCCCCTCTCCCCCCACTTGGTGTTGATGTGGTCGGTTTTTACATAAGTGGAGGGGTTAATGATGTTCACTTACCCATATTTTAGAGTTATAGGGTAGTGCCTTGACTTTGTTTAACTACTCCACTTTCTTGAGTTGTAGAGATGGTAGCTTGCTCGAGTTTCTCTGTTAACCAACTTTCTTCTTATTCATGAGCTATCTCACCAGATGGTCCATGAGGTGTTCGATCCTGCTTCATTAGCTAGCTAATTTACTTGCTTTTATCGTTCCTTTTTTAACAACAATTTCTTCAGCCTTCTCGTGAACATTCTCTCAAGGTGTTGTACTTGGATTAGTCTTCTTTTATTTAGCTTATGAATACTTCAAATGGCAATGTGACCCGCCTTATCTCGGCCCAATGACAAGGTG
>WHWC01000302.1:0-47111 GCA_019426215.1 Buddleja alternifolia
CAACTGTCCATATTCTTCCTTGTGAATTTTAACCCATGTGCCTCTCGTTGATGTTCTTATGTGCAGTAGCATTTAAATGTCATCGGAAATCAGAAGCAGGAAGGGATATTGTCTACCCTGTGAATGCCATTGCATTCCACCCCATGTAAGATTTTCTGAACCTTTGATCTTCTGTTCCTACATATCTAGATCTGACCTATAAAAGTCCAACTTAGCTGACAAGCTAATGGAAGAAGGAAGTAACAACTCCTATGTGTAGAAGAATGTAAAGAAACAGGTGCCAATTTCTTTCCACATGACAGGAACAGGACATAAGCTTCAGTATATATTGGTAGTCAATTCTCCCGGCTTATGAAATAATAGAAACCAGAAGAAACAGCGAATAGCAGAATGAATACCTGATTAAGAAAATCACCACCTAAAAATATAGAGGTTCATTTTCCAATAGGGTTAATTACACTAATTACCCTGTGTGGCCCTGTTACGAAGTAAGATGATTGTAATTTTAATTATTGTATTTCCTTTTTCATTATGAGTAGTGGGTTGGGTAGTAATGAGTTTTAGTAATTCTTTTTGGGTAGTGGGTTTGGTAGAGTCCTTTAAGTGTGAGTAGTGGGTTTTAAAAATAAGAAAGTTTGGTAAATGTTGGATTCAAGGATAGTATATATAGGCTGATTGGTAATTTGTATAGGACACCTTTGGAATATTGGAATTTTCGGCTTATGCTTGGGCAAGAACTTGTTTCTTGAGTTTTATCTTTTGGTTATTCTTAATTATCAAATTACATTCTAACAGGCCCATAACAAACACCCCTTTTATAATAAAACCTTACATTTACTCCCCCTCTTACTATAAACCCTCACATTTACCCCCTTTGTTAGTCAAACATTATATTTTTGGAAACTTACTAATTTAGATATATCGGCATTGAATTGTGATATTGCTCCTAAAACAAATTGAAAACTCGGTATATGTTTTACTTTTTTAAAAGATAATCGAATTGGCATAAATCGAATTTGTATAGATGTTAATAAGTCTTTACGAAATCAGACCAAATTGAAAATTATAATTACATCCTCTTTAATATGAAAAATTACCCCTCAAGGGCAAAATATGAAATTTAGAAAATACTTTTTGATGATGTTAGCTAATTCCATTAGTTTTTTTATGGAAGGGGACTATATGTTATTTGTGTTCAAAATAAGCGGACTCGACTGTAATTACACTACATAGGAGGGGTAGTTAGTGTAATTAACCCTTTCCAATATAATACTAAATCCTTTTTTATGCATTCTTGATAAAGGAGTTTGGTTTAAGCTACTTTAAGCACTAGAATCGACTATCGAGATTATTGGTGTCAGTGGTTTGTTCTCTTGTTCTCACTGTTTCTAATGAAAATGTTGAGTGCAGATATGGCACTTTTGCTACTGGAGGTTGTGATGGTTATGTTAATGTATGGGACGGAAACAATAAGAAGAGGTTGTATCAGGTAAAATACACTTGAACCTGAGTTTTAATTTCTAACATCTTGTTTAAAACATGTGATATTAAGCTGAGGTTTTTCCTCTCATCTACTGCAATTTGGTCATTATGAAGTACACGAAGTACCCAAGTAGTATTGCAGCTCTGTCCTTCAGCAGAGACGGTAGATTGTTGGCTGTTGCATCAAGTTATACATATGAAGAGGGAGATAAACCGTAAGAAATCCCTTCGATATTTAAGCCTCTCTCTCTCTCTCTCTCTCTCTCTCTCTCATATTTATGTGTTTCTATCATTTTGCAGGCATGAGCCAGATGCAATATATGTCCGGAGTGTAAATGAAGTAGAAGTCAAGCCAAAGCCTAAAATGCTACCCAATCCTGCTACATGAACACGAATAGTTGGATTTATGTAATGTTTCCGGTAGTGTTTCTGTGGCGAACTATGGAATGATTTTTATATAATCATGTTCTCCTTGATTATTACGGGATGCACTTGAAGAAAATCGAGCTTTGTAATGTGCTCAGAATTAAGGTCGGATAACTTACTCTGTTCAACCATACTTTGTTATTTCTTTGAACACAGATAGCTAAAGATCCATATTATTTCACTCCATGTGATTTTAAGTAATTTTCTCTCATTAATTTACACAATACTTGACCATATCATATTCGAAAAAATGTAAGTGGTTCTAAATCCGGAAAATTATATTATTATTTTCTCTTAAATCAAAGGGTATGAATGGTGTCACGAAGTATATAGTAATTATGTTGCGACTGATATAGTATTTATGTGGCTATTGAGATCATAAAGTTGGATTGTTTGCTACCGACCCGACTAAAAGAAGGGGATTTGGAGAACGTGTGACGCTAGGTTGGAGTTCGATTATGTACCGTTGTACCGTCTTGTTAACATAACGAGACCTTCTACACGCCTCACCTCCCACGAGGGGCTTTCAAAGTCCTCCGTTGGTGATATCATGCAATTCCCCCGCTCTACCATCCTATCGATTTTGAGTAAGACATGTGAATTGGAGAACATCCTACTATTAGGGGCATCTTTCAAGGAGGCTTAAAAGTGTAGTAGAAACTCGGAGAGACAGACAAAGAGGAGACTCTTTTATACCTGCTAATCCCTAAGGAAAAACAAACCCGGACCACAGAAGGAAGAGCCTTTTCTCGGTATCAATGACTCATTTCTAGGCAAAAGAAAAGGAGTGGACTTGGTAGTTAATAAATATTTATATATATTTAAATGGGTAAATAATTAATTAGTACATATCACATTTATTTAGATATTTAATTTTAAAACAAAACATTTTTTATGCAAAATGTGTCTTAACTCCTAATCATTTGTTCAAATTTATTTCACTCCTATAATTCATCACTGTATTAATATAGTTATAATGTTAATTCCGGGTTTTATACTTATATCTTTATATGGCATACATGATGGATATTGATACTTAGTCGCATGAAAAGTACTATCCTATATATTTATAATTGGTCGTTTTTCTTGAATTGTATATTTATTACATGCATGGAAAATATTACTTATTTCAATATGATTGGTTTTAGTTATGCTGTAATTAAATTAGAATTTGTCTATGTTATAAAATTAAAAAAGAAAAAAGAATGAATAGAATTTCTCATTTTATATATACTATTATATAAAGTGGGAGAAACCTAGAGTAACTACTTTGGATTGTCAAATTTTGGTGAAACCTTCATCCACCCAAAATTTGATAAGTGTCTCAAATAACTACCATTTCCCTTCTAAATTTTATTCTCTCTCCTATTTTCTCTCACATTATCTTTATATATCACATTTATTTTTCTTTTCTCTCCCATACCTTTTTTTTTCCACTATCTTTTTTATGTTTTATTTATTTGATTTTGGTACAAAAAATAATTATCAAATTGACTTTAACTAAAAGAATTTTTTTAAATTTTTTTCTATTTTGCACACGCAAACGAGTGTGCGACATTTACTAGTATTTACAAAAGCACATATGAGGCACAAAAGGGGAAACAAAAGGAAGATCTTGAGGGGAAAAGAATTAGCATTAATTCACACACCATTGCCATATATATGCTTGTAATGTATATATAAATATAATTGCCATATATATGCTAGTGCTACTTGTCATTTGTCAATAATATATCAGAAGTGTAAACACGATCATATATGTTCTGGAAATTATTCCCCATAATTTATGTTTAAAACACTTTGACTAGATCTATGAATATCCTGATCAGATATTTTCCTTTAATTAAGATCACTGCCCATTGTATTATCAACAACGTCACAAAATCTATGGAAATTCAAGTCGTGATCCGATTGGATTTAATTTGATTGAACTCGATGTAGTTAACAAGCATGAGTAGATTAAATTTGCAATTACAGTTTGTTACAATGTAGAATTATACTTGTGAACTGTTTAGGGATGGGTATGGAGTCGAGCCAGCTTGAACAAATATCGTACCTAGCTTAACGAGTCGAGCTCGATCCAATTATCCTCATTCCCAATATTACAAGCCTCTATAAAAAAATTATTATTTTATATATCAATCTATATAATAATATGTTTTATAATATATCATATTTTACATATGTAATGATAAACTTATGTTTATGATTATTATATATATATAATTTTTTTTTTACTCGAGTTCGGCTCGACACGTGCTCGAGCTCATTTATACTAGCTCGCTGAGCTCGAGATGAACAATTTAGGCAAGCTCGGCTTGTAACACCCCTAACATCCTAGCTAGATTTGTTTGACCCTTGCTCCTCGCCAAAGGTTCCTACGACTGGCTAAATCAGACTTGGATTAAAATTCTGAATAGCAGGTAACTCTAGCCCTGTCTTTGTCTGACCGATGGAATCCCTAAAGTGAGTAAATTATATTTATTTTACAATTGAGTACAACCTAAATTAATTACACATGAGATCGACCAAACCAAGTTCGAAACTAATCAACCCTTTCTTAACCACAAAGTATGCCGATTGTCCTGGCTACCCATCTTCTAACAGGACTCTTATTCAGTCCCTATTTCCCTGGATGTTTTGTATTTGTTTTTGACATGTATTAGGATAAGGATTATAGTTATAGGAATTTTATTCCCCATATATTTCGCGACTTATTCTAAATGCAGTATAAGCCTTCATCTTTCACAAACCCTTCTACGTATAATATATATATCCTCACAAAAATCATTCCTAACTAGCTCTCTGTATCTGTTGCCTCCCACTCAATTTCTTTCACTCTGATCAATATCATGTGTACTGCAAAATTGACTCCGCCGCTGCCTGCTCCGGCAGCGGCGGCGCCACCCACTCGCCGCCGTCGCTTTGACAACCTTTTGTCTCAAGGTTTATCCGGATGGAGTACTACAGCTAAGCGATCGAAGCTAGCGCAACGTGATTATGATTCGGATGAAAACGATGTCGCACACTGCCTTATAGTGCTCTCTCTCAGCGGCGGCGGATACTACCGCGACGACGTCTTCGCCTCCACCAGTCAGTCCACGGCCGCAATGGAAGAGGAGAAAAACCCTACCGCCTCAGAGACTAATCCAGCCACCGTTGATAACAAGGAAGTACAACCGGAAATAAAACCCTCGTTTTACTCCGGAAATCCCTCCACCGTGGCAGCAGCCACCGTTGATGACTCCCGAGATCCCTCCATACGGGCAGCACCCGCCGTTGATGAGGACAAGAGAGTTAAAATCATGATTAATCACAATTTACTCAATCAAGATTTTCAACAAAAAGTACAACCGGAAGTAGAACCCTCGTTTTACTCCGGAGATCCCTCCACTGTGGTAGTTGATGACTCTGGAGATCCCTCCACCGTGGCACAGAAAGTACAATTGGAAGTAGAACCCTCGTTTTACTCCGGAGATCCCTCCAATGTGGCAGCATCCACCGTGGATGAGGACAAGAGAGTTAAAATCATGTTCAAGTCACTCGATCAAAATTTTCAACAGAAAGTACAACAAGAAGTAAAACCCTCGTTCTACTCCACGGATCCCTCCATTGTGGCAGTGGCCAGTCCCGCCACTACCTCTGCCGTTCTTAACGTCAACCAACATCGAGAATCTCCAGACACACCTCTGCCGCCGCCGGCCGAAATAGAGTCATATCATCCGTGCAATGTGTGCAACAAGGTTTTCACATCATTTCAAGCCCTAGGCGGCCATAAAACCATGCACCGCCCCAAGCATCCACCAGCTGCCGCCTCCAACGGCGGTGCAACCATATCCAATAGGGCTCATGAGTGCTCCGTCTGCCATAAGACTTTTCCCTCCGGTCAAGCGTTGGGCGGCCACAAAAGCAAGCATTTTAAGGAAGGCGTGATCAACGGCAAGGATGGAGATAAGGGTTGCACAACTTCATCCAACGGCAGTCATGGGGTCGAGAAAGGTGGTGTGAACTCCGACGGCGGCGCAGCCACTCATCTGACTGTACCTGTCGCCGGAAACTTGGATTTAAACCTGCGGCTGGGGCCGCCATCGCCGGATCTTTACTGTGATGAAGAAATAGAAATTGCTTTGTCGGAGGCAGGATTAAAATAGAATATATAGGTTAAGTATTTTCTTTTCTAGGAAATTAGTGGTGTTAACGAGATATTAATTAGTTGACATATTTAGGGTTCATGTGTAGGATAGCCGATAGTATAGTAATTAAATTCTTGTATTCATTGATTTAACTATTGTTTAATGATTTATTTATTTTGAATTTATTGATTTAATGATTGTTTAGTGATTAATTGTTTGAAGACAATCATGCTTATGAAAAAGTATATAAGTAGGTAAAATTCATTTTTCGTCCTGTCCTGTAATTATAGGGTGATCACAGTTTTGGTCCTATAATTTAAATGATTACACATTTAACCCCGAAATTGAAATATTCATTTCAATTTAAGTCCTTTTTTAATTTTCACACAATCAGTTCTTTTGGCAGAATGAAGTCTTATTTGTCCAATTTATTTCATACATTTAATCCTACTCGATTCAATTTCAAAAATTAAAAAATATTCGATCAAATTAATGATCGGAACTTAGCAAAAACACAGAATGCGGTTTTAAAAAAAAATCTTGTCACCGAATCTGCAGTTGATATCAAATTTTTGTAAATTAATTATGGTCCATATGAGAAAAGGCCAAATTGGACAAACCCAATTGAAATTACTTAATAATGTTTACAAAATCGACTTGAATTTACATGAAAATTAACTAATTGAGTTGTTAAACTCAAGAAAAAGCCTCCCAGCTGAAAAATGGTGTGTTAAACTAAATGTGAGACATTTTAAGTTTCCCTTTAGTCCTTCCCCTCCCTATCTCTCTAAACCCTAGCCTTAATCTTTTTTTTTCTATTTTTCTTCGTCGGCGATAGCTTGGTGAAACAGTTGTCCACTTCACCACTATTACTATTACCATCACCACCGTTGGTGGATTGGGTTGAAACACCCTTCTTAAAATTGTACATCACATCTTCAAATCTGACGAGACAGATATGGATCTAAAAAGACAGAGACAGATCTGACGAGATGAAGACGGGTAATACATAAGTTTTTATATAACGTTTTAGATTTTTGTTTAGTATTTTATTTTCTCTCTCGTATGAGAGTTTTCTTTCTCTCTCGAATGAGAGTTTCTTCTCTCCTTGAATAGGAATTGCACAAGAATTTTTTTGTATATGTGAGTTTCTAAGATTTGTTATCTTCAAGAACTTGATAGTTGGTGTTTCAAGTGTTTTTACTACATCGTTTGAGTCGATATGAATTGTATTGTTCCAGGCATTGTAAACTTTCGATTGAATGATTTATAAGACCGATTTTTCTTCATAAAAAACTAAATGTGAGACGCACTTGCTAAGTTCCGAATAGTAATTTGATATTCGACCGGAATAGTACTAAATGTGTGGAATAAATTGGACACATATGATTAAATGAGCCAATAAGGACTAATTGTGTGAAAAGAAGGACTAAGATTGAAATATGGTATTTCAATTTTAGGATTAAATATGTATTTATTAAAGTTACATGACCGAAAGTGCCAACATCCTATAATTACAGGACAAAAAAAGTAATTTTGCCTAACTCAGAATGAATCAAACAATGGCGTTGCTGACTTATTTCCAAACACAACTTATACAAGTAAAAAAGTAGAATATTTGCACTTTGCAAGAATAAGCGTTTAAAAATCATTTTATTTTCAAGAATTACGAAATTAAGAATCAATTTATTTTCAAGAAAATACAAAATTATCCTTTAAAATAAAAATATGCAGAATGTTTTATTCGATTGTTTATGGTCGAGCAGGGAGTGGTCTAGAATTTTTCCGCAAGTAATATTTATGCAAGAATTCGAAATAATAATTCTTACTAATCAAAAAAAATTAACATAAAAAAATGGAAAAATTAGACATAGCTCCGTCTCATTTATTGTGTAACTACCAAAACCTCCCCTCACTTATTGAAAATAAATTAAATTAAATTAAATTAAAAAAATTGTAATATTATGTTCAGCATTTTACTAATTTTTTTCTTATTCTTTTCAAAATTTTATTTTCTAATTTTGTTTTCTTTTTCAATTTTTTTTTCTAATTTTTTTCTCTTGATTCTCATTTTTTTTTATGATTTTTTTAATTTTTCATAATTTTAATATTTTTAAAATTTTTCTTATTATATTATGACTTTTACATCATTTTCCAGAAAAAATTGTTTTCAATTCTTTTTGAATTTATTATTTTTTACCATTTTTTATTTTTTCAACATCATGAATAATATTTTATGAGTGTGAGATATAATTTTAAATATTTTCTAAATTTGTAAATTTCTTTAATTTTTTGATATTTTTTAAGTGATTTTTTAATATTTTTTTGCAAATTAAAAATAAGTTTAAAATATACAAATTCAATATTTTTCTAATTTTTTTTTGCAATTTTATCTTCACATAGGAGTTGAGGGTAATTTAATTTGACATTTTCCCTTCATCCAATTTCGGATGCCACACAGTCAATTTACCCTCAAATACGAAAATCTCCAAATTTGTGTGCCACACAGACATTTTTCAGCCGATTTGTACCAAATTTGCCAAAAATTGACCTTTTCTGTAGAAAAAATAAAAATGTCCCCCGTTATTGTACCAATATGATGATCACTCTCCTTTGGCATATGAAAAATGCAATTTTCCTCTTTATAAAATAGTATTAAACTCAAACAAAATTCTCCAAATTCAATAAAATTTCAAGTACACTTGAACAATATCTTGTTCTGCTTAACATAATTTGTTTACATGCCTAGTAAATTTTGTTGCCATATAATGACTATTAAGAACAAGTTTATAAGAACGATTGTTCGTATTTGATTCGACCACATTCGACCGATCACATGACAAATGATAATAACATTTGACCCAAACATACCAAAATTATACATATTCAAAATAGTATTAGAATGGAATTTTGAAGAGACTCTGTAATTTGGCATTCAACAAATTGTTAAAACCCAAATCTAACCCTGGTAAAAGTTAATATAATCCAGATGGAATCTTACAAAATAGAGAAATAAATTACAAAGGGTAATTGGAGTCTTATTCAGGTACTCAATTACATTTTAATTATATTTTCCTTGGAGTTTCGTATTTATTTTCTTAGAGATATTATAATTATAGGAATCTTAGACCTTAGTCCCCATATCTTTCGTTTCCTATCCTAAATCCACTACACTTCTAATTCATGGAAAATTCTAGCCTAGACCCGACTCTAGGCCGCAGTCAAGTGTATTTTCCAAGGAGAGTTTATTACATTTGCCATATATATTTCCCATATCCTTCTACGAGTCCTTAGAAAAATATTCAGTCACTCATACCACCCATTATTCTGTTCTCTGGCATTTCTTTTTCCCTATGAATAACATGTCTACTAAAGATTTGACTGCGGAGCAGATGCCTATTCCGGCAGTGGTGGCGCCACCCACTCTCCGTCGTCGCTTCGACAACTACGTTGCGACTGATCATCATGGTTCTATCCAATGGAATAGTACTACTAAATCTAAGCGATCCAAGCGATCACCGGAATTTGATTGTGATGATCAATCATATGAAGAAGAAGATCATATCACCGATTGTGATCTTATGATGCTCTCTCGCAGCCACATCCGATTCCAGCCCGATCCTTACAACGACATCGTCGCAACGGAAGAGGAGAAAATTAAAAACCCTAATAATATTGCCACCGTAGACGACAACAAACATCTGGATTCCGCCACCTCCTCCGCCGTCAAGAAAGATGAAAACTCTCCTCATACGCCTCCGCCATCGTCGTCGCCTCCCCGAAACGTTACGTATACGTGCAATATATGTGACAAGGTGTTCTCATTGCCTCAAGCTCTCGGCGGCCACAAAACCACGCACCGCCCCAAGAATCCAAAATCCGCCGCCGCCGCCGCCGATGTGAAGATACAGCAAGAATTTGATCAGGCCGGAAAAGAATATAAGTGCAATGTGTGTGAAAAGGTTTTCACATCGTTTCATGCTCTCGGCGGCCACAAAACCATGCACCGCCCCAAGAATCCAACCGCCGCCGCCTCCGACGGCGGTGGTAGGGTTCACGAGTGCTCCGTCTGCCATAAGACTTTTCCGACCGGTCAAGCGTTGGGCGGCCACAAAAGGAAGCACTATGAAGGCGTGATCAGAGGTAGGAGAACCACAACCTCCAACGGCAGTGAAGGTGACAAAAGTGGTGTGACCTCCGACGGCGGTGGCGCAACTATCCCCAGAGACTTCGATTTGAACCTACCGCCACCTCCGGAGGATGAAGATATAGAAAGTTTTAGGCCGTAATTTAAGTCAGAAGGCCTAAAATTAAAAAACGAAGAGTAACTTTTGAGATACTTTGTATTTTGTACCTCTTTTGTTTGTTGTGAAATCCCCTCCCCTCCCGTGGATGTAGGCAGCATTGCCGAACCACGTAAATTGTTGTGTTGTTTTATCTTTTATGCTTTTATTTTGTACATAACAGAACATAATTGGTTAAAAGAAATTGAATTAGATTACATTAGGTAAAATATTCTAGGTAAGTCCAATTTAGAAAAAAATATTCAAGGTAAGTCCAAGTTCTGTAACCAAAATTTAATATTATCAAATCAAGTAGGAGCCTTCTACTAAGTCATTTAACTTGAATAGTACTAGTCTTACAAATTGGATAATTTTTTTTTTAAAATACAAAATTGAAATGAATTTTATACACTTAATATTTACGTGCACGCTATAGAATATATATACAAGATGATACTTCTTTGTGTTCGTATACTATAGATGAGATAAACCATTTTACAGTAGAAATATATATGAAATGCAAATTAGGGAGTACAATTAAATATTTTTGCTTGAATGTTAGGAGTTCAGATTTCACTGAGAACATAGAACTCACATTTTATATAGAGGAATTTTGAACTAAAGCTGGTCATCATAAAGCTTGATCCAATGTGAACTATAATTAGTTTTTAGTGTGTTGGAGTGACTATTACTATGATCAGTTGAGCTATATGTCTCATCAAGTTTTGGGAAAATTAAGAAATAATTTGTAACGATTAGTTTTTTTTTCTTTTATTGGGATAACCACTGCGAATTTCACCACCAACCTTTTAGTGGTAAGAAGAAAAAAGAAATTTGACTTATTGACTTCTAAAACTAATCGAATCGAGTAAAAAGTCCAAGTTGGTCTAATTCGACAAGATTAAAAATGTGCAAGCTCATTTTGGTCGTAATCAAGCTCACAAAATTCTCCAAATTCAGTAAAACGTCAAACGTACGTACTTGAACAAATTAATCTTCGACTCAACATAATCTATTTTCACGCCCAGTAAATTTTCTTGCCATATAAAGGCCCATAAAAAATAATTCATAAAAATGATTATTCGAATTTGATTCGACCGATCACATGACAAATGATAATAATATTTGACCCAAACAGATTAAGTAACAAAATTTTAAATTTCAAAACTATATCAGAATTAATGGATCTTAATTTGAAGAAACTCGGATACTTTGGCATTATAAACAAATTATAAGAACCCAATCTAACCCCTGTTAATTATATTATCCATCTGGAATATAATCTCACAAAAGAATGTGAAATTAATCTCAAAGGGTAATTGGAGTCTTATTGAGTTACTCAATTACATTTTCCTTGGAGTTTCGTATTGATTTTCTTACAGATAATTATAGGAATCTTACTCCCAATATTTTCAGCTACTTAATCCTAAAGCCAATACAATTATATTCTTCATCTTTCACTTATATATATATATATATATATATATATATATATATATATGGTCAAGATCTAATACACACCTTATATTAGATAAGATATAAGACTCATTCTACACCATTGGATCCATTAAATCCAACAGTCCAAAAATGAAGCAAAAACAAGCGGGAAAAATAATTTCAATTGGATCAGGGGTATAATAGTCAAATTACGTCAATATACAATGTCGACATACCAAAAAAAAGGCAGAAAATCTCCCTAAAATCTCTCAACTGGAAACGCACAAAAATCTTCCCTACAATCTCTCAATTTGTTGCTATAAAATATATGTATATATATATACACACATATACATATACATATATATATAAGCTGATCGGACGGCGTAGGTGGACACGGAGGCATGTCGGAATTGATGTTGGCTGCCATCGATTAACCGCAGTTCTTAGATCCCACAGAAAAGCCCAATTCTTAGATCCCATCGATTAACCGCATGTCTGAATTGGTGTCGGAGACATATACATATATACATATCTATATTTATTGTTTATACAAGATAACCCCAGTTCTTAGATCCCATAAGAAAGCTAATTTTACTTAATTTTTTTGGCTTCAGTTAGCAATTAGCAAGCATTTTGTTATTCTTATATACTGAGTTAGCCAAATTGAGATTATGGGATCTCCCGGGAATGAATGTATACAAACACACTGTATAATTGGTTATAAGATACTGTCTAATATGATATAATATACTGTATAATGGTTTATAAGATACTGTATAATGGTTTGAAACCACTAATTGTATGTCACTAATCACACACTGTATATCACTATTGTATTTACTGTATATTTGTTTATTAACTATTGTATAATTGATTAATTAGCTATTGTTATGGTTTGAAATCACTAATTGTATGTCACTAATAACACACTGTATATCACCGTTATATTTACTGTATAATGGTTTATAAGCTATTGTATAATGTGTTATAAGCTACTGTATGATGGTTTAAAATCACTAATTGTGATATTTTCTTCCCCTTCTTCCTTTCTTTTCTCCCCGTCTTCTTCTATTCTGTATGTATGTATGTATGTAATGCCGACCAACACTACGAATATGACAACAATATGCACCTCCTTTTTCTTAATTTTCCATCTTTGTTGGTCATTGATTCAGCTCCGGTATTTTCAATTTCAAATTTTTATTGCGTAAATTATGTTTGATTTTTCATCTGAAATTCAAGTTGCAATGTTTTGTTTTTTTGCAAGTTAATCTTTTATTTTCACTTAATCATGCTTTTGTGATTGATTAGGTTTGCGCGATGCGATTTCATGATTAAGAGTAATTTTTGAGACCTGTAGAATAAGTTTTGGAAGAGTTCTAATGAAAGAATACATCAATTTGAATTGTACTTGGAAAGAAAAAATTAATTGGAGAAAAGAATCTGTTATGACACAATAAGTGGGATTTGATTTTGATCCTGCATAATATTTGCATGAGTTTGTTACATTCATTGACTAAAATGCCCCTATCATCATTAAATTAAAGATTAAAACTGAAATAATGGCTTTAATTATGGACCTTGGGATCAAATGGTTTAAATGGTCTAGATTGGGTCTTATATCTTACCTAAAGTATAGGGATGTATTTGATTCATACCCTATATATATATATATATATATATATATATATATATATCATGTAACTTATCAATTATATCGCAAATATAATACACTTCCCTTATGAAACACAGTTAGGTGCGACCAAGTCGGGTCTGAGCTAGAATTTTCCATATATCATCAACAAAATCATTCTTTCCGTGCATATTATATTTGTTGGAGTAGTAGCGGAAGTGTGATGAGCTTTCTATTGGTGAAAAACTTTATGCTTAGAAAGTTTTGTAATGTTAGTGGAAGAAGTATGATAGGCACGACTGATTTTAGAATAAGGAATAAGATAAGAGCTGCTGGTCTTTTATATTATTAGAATATAGCTTATGGTTTTTTTTTTGCTTGCATACAAGTTGCATGGTACACCTCTATTTATAGTGATCAATAGATACATCTAGAAATGAGGTGGTTGGGAAATGTATATTCTAGATATTTCTTAGTCCACCACATACTAGATTTTTCTTAGACTACTAGATATTTCTTAGGTACATTTATCAAGATTGTTCTACACATTTCTTGAAAATTACAAATTAATTCTAACACTCATCCTTAATTTGTAATTTTCAATTGCTGCTTGAACTTCTCGAATTTCTCCAATGTGACTGCTTAGGTAAGGAAATCAGCTGGTTGATCATTTGTGTTGATAAAATTCATCGCAATCTCCTCCTTGCTCACTAATTCTCGAATGAAGTGATGTCGTAGTTCAATATGCTTTGAGCGGGCATGAAACACTGGATTTTTAGTCATAGCTACAGTTGACATATTGTCGCAATATATTTTTGTCGGCTCCTTTTGTGTTTGTTGCATGTCACTGAGAATTCGTCTCAACCAGATTGCTTCACATGAAGCCTCCGTTGCTGCAATATATTCGGCTTCTGAAGATGATAATGCCACTGTCTTTTGCTTTCGCGAGCTCCATGAGATCACACTTGAACCAAGGCAAAAGATATAGCCGGACGTGCTCTTTCGATCATCTATGGATCCCGCCCAATCACTATCAGTGAATCCAACCAGCTTGTTATCTTCTTCTTTGACATATTTGAGTCCAAGTTGTTTAGTTCCTTGAAGATATCGCAAAATTCTTTTTGCAGCAACAAGATGATTTTTGCTAGGATCTTGCATAAATCTTGAAACCACACTCACTGCATAACATATGTCTGGTCTAGTGTGAGTGAGATAAATGAGTGAACCCACCAAGCTTCGAAAAACTTTCCCATCTGCCTTTTTCGAGCCGTCATTCAATTGCAATTTTTCACTTGGCATCATGGGCGTGTTTACGGGCTTGCAGTTGGCCATGTGAAATTTCTTGAGTATGTCTTCAATATATTTCTCCTGTGAGAGAAAAATTTCTCCCTTGGCTTGTTTAACTTGGATGCCGAGAAAGTATCTCATTAAGCCAAGATCAGTCATCTCAAAATCTTTCATCATTTTTAACTTGAACTCTTTCACTGCTTTTAGGTCAGTTCCAAAATAAATTAAATCATCGACATATAAACAAACTATTAAAAAATGCGTACCTTCGTTTTTCACATATAGCGAAGGTTCATTCTTGCTTCTTTCAAATCCATTTTTGAGAAAGTAGCCGTCAATCTTGCAGTGCCATGCTCGTGGCGCTTGCTTTAATCCATATAACGCCTTTCTAAGTCTATAAACTTTGTTCTCCTTTCCTTCCACCGCAAAGCCTTGTGGTTGCTCGACATAAACTTCTTTTGTAGCTCGCCGTTCAAAAAGGCTGATTTAACATCGAGTTGATATACGTTGAGCTCCAATTGTGCTGCTACGGCGAGAGCCGTTCTTATGGTTTCCATTCGAACTACTGGAGCGAATGTCTCATTGAAGTCGACTCCAGGTTGTTGCGAGTATCCCTTTGCAACTAGCCGAGCTTTATGCTTTTTGATTGAACCATCTTCGGCATATTTTATTTTATAAACCCATTTAAGTCCAATCACTTCTTTATTTTTAGGTAAATCAACGAGCTCCCAAGTTTTATTTTTCTCAATTACGGATATTTCCTCTTTCATTGCGTCAATCCACATACCTTTATTTTTTGCATCTTCAAAAGATTGAGGTTCGCAAGCAAAGTAAGCAATATTTGAAGATTCATAAATATCTCGTAAAAGACGTACCTTTCGTACTGGAAACTCCGAATCCGAAGATGAATCTTCATCATTTGAGTTGCTGGTACTTGGGGCCGAATTTAAGTCTTGGCTCTGCGGGAGGTCTCTTGGTCCCGAGGTATTCATTTGAGTACTCATCGGGTGAAGAATGTTGTTTTGAGATGTTGCTTGATTGCTGTCTTCTTCCCAATTCCATGCTGCCATTTCATCGAATATCACATCCCTTGATATGATGAGTTTGTCGTTACTTGGGTTCAATAGTCGATAGCCCTTCGACTCCTCGCTATAGCCAATGAATACAAGTCTTTCACCCTTCTTTTCGAATTTATCTTTATTTGGTGACAGATTTAGAGCGTAAGCGATGCACCCAAATACTTTCATATGATCGACTTGAGGCTTTCGCTTGTTCCAGGCTTCAAACGGTGTCTTATTCCGAACAGCTTTTGTTGGTGACCGGTTGAGTATATATACGGCTGTATTAACAGCTTCTGCCCATAATTTCTTTGGCATTCCTTTTTCTTCCAGCATGCTACGAGCCATTTCAGCAATAGTGCGATTCTTTCTCTCTGCCACGCCGTTTTGTTGCGGACTATATTTCACTGTAAGTTGTCTTTGAATTCCTTCATCCTTGCAGTGATTAATAAATGCGTTGTAGATAAATTCACCTCCACGATCGGTTCGTAGAGTCTTGATTAGATGCCCACTTTGCCGCTCGACTAGGGCTTTGAACCGAAGAAATACAGAAAATGCTTCGGACTTTTCACTCAGAAAATAAATCCACATCATCTGAGTGAAATCATCGACAAAGAGAATAAAGTATCTCTTATTATTTAGTGAAGGCGTCCTTGTAGGGCCAAATATGTCGGCATGAACCAACTCCAAAGGCGTTCTTGCTCTCCAAGATGTTTTCGGGAATGGAAATCTATGCATTTTCCCGTAAATGCATCCTTCACAAATTCTATTTTCTTTTTCAATTTTAGGAAGACCAATAACCATATTTTTTGAGTTTAATAAGTGCAACCCTTTATTATTTAAATGACCATATCTCAAGTGCCATAAATAAGAATTTTCAGATTTTTCCATTTTCAAGGCACAATGGTCATTTAGTGGCAAAGTTAGACGAAAATTTTTATTTGGGGCCATATCGATATTTGCCACTGTTGTGTTATTTTTCTTATCAATGATTTTGCATTTATTATTATCAAAATTTATCGAATAACCTTTTTCTAAGAGTTGACCAACACTTAATAAATTTGTAGCTAGATTCGGCACGTAAAGAACATCATGAATAAATTTCTTTTTACCTTGCCTAGTGCGGACAACAATGACACCTTTTCCTTCAACTTTCTGGACTTTGCCGTCTCCAAGTTTTACCTCCGATGTGAAGTTTTGGTCAAGCTCCTCAAATATGTCGCGGTTGCTCGTCATGTGGTTGCTGCATCCACTGTCAATATACCATGTATCTTGCGACTCTTTTTCGAATTTTAGGCAAGAATAGAAAACTTGGTCTTCCTCCTCCTCTTTTGTAAAATTGGCCCTTTTCGTTTCTTGATTCTTTTGATATCGACAATCCCTTTGTGAGTGATTAGGGATTCGACATCTCTTACACTTGAAGTAGCAATCTTGTGAAGTATGATTATTCTTTTTGCAAATAATGCAACATTGATTTCCTTCACCTTTGTTGTTGAGTTTGCGCCTCTCTTGATTTCCTCCGTTGTAATGATTCTTCTTTTGAAATGCTTCTTTTTTGAAGTCAAATTTGCTTGAGTCATTCTCCGAAAACTTGAGTTTGGATTGGAATGCTTGCTCGACGGACTGATTTGTCGACCTATTGATTCTTTGTTCATGAGCTTGTAGTGAACTCATGAGTTCGAATGTCGACAACTTTGATAGGTCCTTTGATTCTTCGATCGCAGCAACACAATGGTCAAACTTTGGAGGTAAACTTCTCAAAATCTTCTCGACCACTTTCTTGTCTTGAATAGTATCTCCAAGACAATGAATTTGATTTACGATAGTTGAGACTCTAGAAAAAAAATCTCCAATTTTTTCACTTTCTTTCATCGATAAGTTGTCGAAATCTCTCCAAAGAGATTGCAACTTGATCGATATTACTTTATCATTTCCCCGAAATTCTTTTTGTAAAACTTCCCATGCTTCTTTAGCTTTTCTTTTATTAAAAATTCGAGGATAGATAGATTTACTTACCCCCTGTTTTATATATCGAAGTGCCGTCGCATCTTTCTTTTGATTTTCTTTGAATTGCTTTTCTTGTGTAGCTGTCCATTTGGTCGGATCTCCTTCAGCGGTTGGCTCTGGATACTCCTCTTCTATAACTTCCCATAAGTCTTGAGAGATGAAAAAATCCCTCATCTCGCTGCTCCAATAATCAGAATGCTCTCCTTCAAATATTGGTACTTCACTTGGAGAGTACTTGAACATTGTAGTGGATGAACTTGTCGCCATGATTTATATGATGACTGATCAAAGCCGTCTACACGGCTCTGATACCAAAATTTGTTGGAGTAGTAGCGGAAGTGTGATGAGCTTTCTATTGGTGAAAAACTTTATGCTTAGAAATTTTTGTAATGTTAGTGGAAGAAGTATGATAGGCACGGCTGATTTTACAATAAGGAATAAGATAAGAGCTGCTGCTCTTTTATATTATTAGAATATAGCTTATGGTTTTTTTTTTTGCTTGCATACAAGTTGCATGGTACACCTCTATTTATAGTGATCAATAGATACATCTAGAAATGAGGTGGTTGGGAAATGTATATTCTAGATATTTCTTAGTCCACCACATACTAGATTTTTCTTAGACTACTAGATATTTCTTAGGTACATTTATCAAGATTGTTCTACACATTTCTTGAAAATTACAAATTAATTCTAACAATATTCATTATTCAGTATACTACTCTTGCATTCTTTTTTCCTTTCACTACGAATATATCATGTCTACTGAAGATTTGAGTGCGCAGCAGCTGCCTACTCCGGCAGCGGTGGCGCAACCCACTCTCCACCGTCGCTTCGACGACGTTGATCAGCCTGATCATCATGGTTCCACCAAACGTAGTAGTACTATACCTAAGCGATCGAAGCGATCAGCGGAATATGATAATGACGATCAATCAGATGATGAAGAAGAAGATCATATCACCGATTGTGATCTTATGATGCTCTCTCGCAGCCACAGCGGATTCCAGCCTTCCAACGGCGCCGTTGCAACAGAAGAGGAGAAAATTGAAAACCCTAATAATATTGCCACCGTCGACGATCCCGCCACCACCTCTGCCGCTGTTGATGTCAAGAGAGATGAAAGTTCTTCTCATACGCCGCCTCTGCCGTCGCCGCCGCTAAATGTTACGTTTGAGTGCAATATATGTGGCAAAGTTTTCGCATCGCCGCTAGCTCTCGGCGGCCATAAAACCATGCATCCCCCCAAGAAGCACGTGATCGGAGGCAAGGGTAAAGGTTGCACAACTAATTCCTCCAACGCCAGTCACGGAGACAAAAGTGGCATGACCTCCGACGGCGGCGGCACAGTTGTCCTCAGAGACTTCGATTTGAACTTGCCGCCACCACCAGGCGATGAAGATACAAAAAGTTAAGCAGAAGGCCGAAGATCAAAAGATGTTCTAAATAGTAGAAAAAAATCAAGGGATTAGGTTAAAAAATATTTGAATTTATATCTGTGTTAATAGTGAAACTCCATCTCCTCCTCTCCCGTAGATGTAGGCAATTATTATGTCATTTTAACTTTTATGTTTTTATTTTGTGCTAGTGCGTAACAAAAAATAATTGGTTAAAAGAAATTGAATTAGATTAAATTAGGTAGAATATTCTAGGTAACTTTTAGCAAAAAAAAAAAAAAAGAAATCTAGGTAAGTCCAAGTCCTGTAACAAAAAAATGGTTATTATCAAGTCGGGCACGGGCCTTCTACTCAGTCGTTTAACTTGATTAAGAGTCTTACAAATTGTGTAAAAGATTTTTCAAAATACATAATTGAAATAAAGTTTATACACTTGACATTTGTTATAGAATATATGCAAGATGATAGTACTTCTTTTTGTTCGTATATACTAGATGATAAACCATTGTACAATAGTAATTATGAATGCTAATCACATACTAGAATTAAGTATTTTCAATTGAATGTCACAAGTTCAAACTTCGAAAGACGTAGAACCCACATTTTATATGAATGCATTATGAATTGAAGGTGAACGTTATAAATGCTTGATCCAATGCAGACTATCATTTATTTCTAGTGTATTTGGTGAAAGTACTATGCAATGACCAATTGAGCTATATATTTTAACGAGCTTTGGGGAAAGAAATATTTCGCAATAGTTATGTATCTTTTGTTGGGATAGCCACTAGCCAACTAAAGTTTCACCCATAAACTTTTAGTGGTCAGATGAAAAGGAAATTTGACTTATTGACTTCTAAATCATTTTCCATTAGCACTAAGGTAAATTTGAAGTTTAATTATTTTATGGCAGTAGTTTGTGATCCATTCGTCTTATGAGAGATCTAATAATTCAAGTGATATTTGGAGCTATGAGCTGCTGACTTGTTATACTATAAAGTGGGGGAAAATTCACTTTTGGTCCCATAAATTTTTTTTTTACACTTTTAGTTCCATAGGAGTAAAAAAGTGACACTTTTGGTCCCATAGGAGTTGCGCGTGTAACACACGCACGACCGAGCGCGTGATTTTGAAATAAACGATTTCAGAAAAAAACAATCAAAAATAATTTAAAATATTAATTAAACAAATAAAAAAAAAGAAAAAGAAAAGGAAGAAGGTGAACAGTGACTGTTCATCTGTCACCTTCTTCCCCAAATGCCATCCCACACCATCCCCGGGCCCCCCGCCACCACGCTGCCCTCACCACTGCCGCCATCGCCGGCACCCCCACCGATGTCGAGGTTTTTAGAAGTGTTGGGGGGTCATGTTTTGGGGGGTTGGAAAGGGGAGCTGGAAAGGGGTGTGTGTGGGGTGGCGGGTTCGGGGGTGTCGAAGAAGAAGATGAACAGTACTTGTTCGAAGAAGAAGATGAACAGTACTTGTTCATCTTCTTTTTCTTTTCTTTTTTTTTGTTTTTTATTAGTTTATTAATATTTTGAATTTTTATTTTTTTTAATGGCGAGTGAGATTCACTCAGCCATTTTTTGTGCATTTTTTAATGTTTGGGACCAAAAGTGTCACTTTTTCATTCTTATGAGACTAAAAGTGTCAAAAAAAGTCCTACGTTACTAAAAGTGTTTTGAACCAACTCTTATGGGACCAAAAGTGCAATTTTCCCTTATAAAGTGATATATCATCATTTTATTTTATATCATCTTATTTTTATCACACGATTACTTAGGTGAAATTTGTCATGTCTAGGATGTTTCAATTTGGTTGGCAACTTGAAACTTCACACTTTAAAAAACATTCTATTTTAAAATGGTGGTTTAATCATCTTACTCCAAATCAAGAACTTCCTAAGAATCAATCACTTATTATCTATTTACGTGACAAAATATATAGACGACTATATTGATTCTAGGGGCGGGCATTATGTCAAGCCAGCTCGCAAATCTCTCGCGTCAGCTCGATTAGAGCGCGATTCGAGATCGAATTTTTTCAAGCTCGAGCCAGTTATACATATTCACTTCTTCGCAACCCTGTATAATATAATATTTTATTTATTATATAATATATATCATAATATATTGTATATATAATGATATATTTAATATTTAATATGTATCATTATTATATTTATATACATATTAATATAAAACTAATATGTGTATATTCGGACTCGAGCTCGGCCAAACTCAGCCCAGCTTGAGCTCGAATGAGATCGAGCTCGAGCTCATTTACCCAAGCTCATCGTGCTCAAAACCAAGCAATTGGTTAGGCTTGGCTCATCTGCACCCAATTAGGCAATTAGGTCCCGAAAACTATATTTGGCTCATTTTACTCTCTTTTGATCTTCCTTTATTTTGATATTCTATTTGAATTGCACATCAAATAAATATCATAATCTCTTAAATATATAATTGATGTGCATGTAAGTTGAATAGTCCACCTAATAGTATACCATTTTCTATTTTTATAGTAAAACCTGGACAATTAAATATTACAATATTTTGAAATCTTTTTTGTTTTTTTGATTTATACCAAGAAAACCCAGCTAGATATCTACTAACTGTGTTGAACGTTGTTGGTTTTGGTTTTGAAAACTTTTATGTACTAACTACTAACTGAGATATTAATGAAGAATATTTAATATGAAAATGATGTTCACTGGGACTAGAGTAATTGAGGTTAGCCCAGTAGGCCCATTCTTTTAGCATGTGAAGTAGATATAGTAGACTAGTAGTCTAAGATGAGTATGGTAATACTTGAAATAGGGTCATTCTTGGTGGCACCTGGAGTATAGCTCCAGGCCACTATTCATTTAATTGTCTTTTGATCCAATCATTTGTGAAACTATTATATTTTGGTCCTTATAATTTTACAGAATTTACATAAAATATTGTTACTGAATTTTTATCATTTAACGAGTTAAGCATTCTATTCTAAAATTCTCATGTAAGAGGGTTGCTTCATAAATCCAATTGCTTCATCAACGAAGACTTATGTTGGATCTGGAGTAAAGTACCTATCTTACCCTGTTGAATTCTAAAATATAGTCTTAACTTCATTAATAATTTAAACTCAGAAACACAAAAAAGATAAATAACTTGAGAAAACTTTTATGGAGTGGAAGATCAGATTATACTGCGACCACAGAGCATACTCAGAATACTCAGGCTCTGATACCATTTTGCTTGCACAGCTTGCACACTGGGGGAAATTATCCCGCACATTTTGTCTCCCGACCAGTAACACCGAGACGGTAAACAAAATCTTCCCAAAGCAGTATCAGAGATTATTGAAAACAATAATTTGTACAGCGGAAACATATTTTTGAGACGATGAAAGAGTAGAATGTTACTACTGTTCATCATCATTTTTAGCATTTTTAATGTTTTTGTATTTTCGGTTTTTTAATGTTTTTGTATTTTTTGAACATGAGAGAATTATAACATTTTAAATAGTAGGGGAATCCTGTCCCTGGGGGTAGTTTACTCACCATGCATTATAAAGCAGATAAAAACTTACAAGATATTATTGCAAATAAGATATGTTATTACAAGAAAGGTGAGAGACTCTCTAACAACCAAGAAGTGTGGGTTGGAGAGTGTTCAAGGGGCAATTTTTACAACTGAGGGATGAGGTCCTTTTATAGGCCTCGGACATGAAAGAAATTACAACAAAAATGAAGAACAAACTTGGCATCCGAGCTGCCATTATTACAAACAGTGTCTAAACAGTAAAAAGTACATAGGTGGCAATAGGGAACAGTTAATATGGTACAAAAGTTGCTGAGATTGTTACTTTGAATTCCGTGCCTTGTTTGATAGCTGAATTATTGCTGCAAATTGTTGTCCTTGCTGCTGATACATTTATGGCTTTTGTCTGGGAGATGCATTATTTTGCTGAAACTTTGAATGATGTCTTCATGAGCTGTCTCTTGAAATTTCTCTTGTAGCTGAATTATTGGTGCTACTAAACATTATTGCTGAACTGTTGAAGCCTTTGTCTTTTAGTATGTATCTCGACTGGTTCCTTCTAGATCTGGATTATATTCTGAATCAGGATTATACATATCAGGATTATATCTTGGTGGGTATTCCACACTTGTCATTGCTCTTTTTCCTAATGTAGTAAGACGAATCTTGCATCTGGTCTTGGCCGAAATAAATATGCTATGATGAGGTGCCTGGAAAATAAGCTTGAGGTCTGAATCTGAATTGGGCATCATATACTGTCGCTGCGTTTTCCTCCTTATTTCCAAAGCTAATTTAAGCTCTTCTATATTGGCTAAAGGATTAATGGCTTCAGGATAATTCCACAATGTTGACATTGGTTCCCATTTTTCATAATTCTCTATTATCGAAAAGAATGAATGTCCTATTTCTATTCCTGTAGTGTTCCAAATTGGAGGTAGAGATACTATGTCAAGCTTGAGACTTTCTACTGCTTGTTGCTCGAATATAAAATTGACAGCGTCTGAAATATGTCGACCTATATGAGTTACTTGTACTGGATCTGATACAAATATTTTTGCTATGAAATCATAGTCTAATAACCTTTGAACGCTGATAAATTCTTCATCTATCCATCCTTCTCTAAAAACTGATACATCTATATGAACATTAGGCCATGAAAAATATTTTAGGGTGTAGAATTTTAATGATCCTTCGTGGCGAATAGGTTCTCCCTTCCATTGTAGTAGGCGAGTCTTTGAAATTATTCCTTCTATCTGCTGATTGATAATAATTTGGGCTACCTTTAACATTCTTTTGTAAAAGCTATTTTCTGCTTTTTGCCAAATGATACTCTGAATTTCTTCAGGTAAAGCTAGAACTGTTTGGCAAGGGTTAAAAAAGGTTCGAACAGACAAGAATTGGTAGGATTTATTTTTGATCTCCTTAGGAACATCATTTTGTCTGGGGTTTATTAAATGGGCTGATAACTTTTGATGTTGGGCTAAAAGGTCTTGATAAAATTTGTTAAGGTTGGTAAACTGTTTAGTTATAGTTTCTAAGTCATCTTCGAGTGCTTCTACATCTGAGTTTATGGGTCTCTTTCCCTTTGAAAGTATTTTGGGCTTTGCATTTTTGGCATTAGGCTGTATGTAAAAATTTGGGCCTAAAATTCTTCTTGCTGCTGTTACTACTTCATGAAAATGTTTAAAGGGCTCCAAGTATCCCTTTGCTACCTTCTAAATGCTCTGTATTGCTCGTTGATAATCTTCAAAGATTCCCACTGGTTCTCCTCTAATAACAAGATCAACTGCTGCTTCGTCTAATGGAAAATTTTTGTTTTCCTTTTCAAAGTAATAACAAAGTGCATTTAGTGCTGTTAATTTGCCGGCTGATGGATGAGCTTCCCATAGAGCATTGAGTAAGATACTTTGATCTTCGGTTATATGAGAGGTATCTTTTGGAAGCTTGAAATTATGTTTGACTGGAAGAGCTATTTTGTCAAAGGTTTTTAAAACTGGTTTAGGAAAAACTCTTTGTGTAGCTGGATTGAAAAACTGAGTTTCTATTGTGAATGTTGGTCTATTCTGGCTAGTTTGTTGAAAATTAGGCCTGAAAACTGGTCTTCGGACTATTTGGTTGTAAGCTGCAGAGGGAGGTCTTGTTTGTTGGTTGTCTTGGTCGTTGGAAGCCATGATCTGTTTCCCAAAATTAAAGTTAATTGTCTGCTTAATAAATCTGCTATGCTATTGTTTGATCCTTTAATATGTTCAAACTCTACTTTATATCCATTACCTTCTATTGCATTTCTAAAATTTAACCATTTTTTATTATTTTGTTTTCTAAAATTTTCATTTTTTATAAATCTAACTACAGCTTCACAATCTGTTCTAATGGTAAAAGGTTTATTTAAATATAGTCTAAAATGGTCTATTGCTTTAACTATTCCTGCTATTTCATAATCTAGGCTAGTCCAATTACTTCCTGTTTTGTTAAAATTACCACTGGAATAAGCTGATATTTTTTCTTCACTTTTGGGAGAAAATTTATGAGGTCTACATTTTAATATTGCTCCCCATCCTTCTATAGAGCTATCTACTTCTATTATGATATAATTAGTATTTAAGGGTAATTCTAAAGGTTTTAAATCTTTAACAATTTCTTTAATTTTTCTGACTAAGTTAATATCTTCCTGATTAAAATGTCTTTGACCTGATTTTCCTGTTTTCTTATATAATGGTCCGACTAATTTACTAAGTTTAGGAATAAATTTTCTAGAGTAATTTAATATTCCTAAAAATGCTTGTATTTGTTTTAAGTTTTCTAGCTTATCTGGGAAATCTAGAATTTTTTGAGCTATATGAGGTTGTAATTTAATTTGTCCGTTTCCTATTTCTAAACCTAAAAAACTTATTTTTCTCTTAAAAAGTTCCATTTTTTTTTAGATACTACTATTCCGTTTTCTTTTATTAAATTAAACACTTGTTTTAAATGATCTTGATGTTGTTTAAAAGTTTCAGAAGCTACTAAAATGTCATCTATATACGCTAAACAAAAATCTAAATGTTTAAATATACTATCCATAAATCTTTGAAATATTGCTGGAGCATTTTTTAAACCAAAAGATAGAACATTCCACTCGAAATGTCCTTCACTACAGCTGAAAGCTGTCCATTTTTCTACCATTTTAATTTGATTATATCCGCTTTTTAAATCAAATTTTGAAAATATCTTTTTATTTTGTATAAGATTAATTAACTCATCTTTGTTAGATATTCTATAAGCATCATCTTCTGTATTATCATTAAGTCTCTTATAATTATATACTATTCTAGGTTTTCCTCTTTTTATTTCTGCATTATTTCTTACTATAAAGGTTGCTGATCTATGAGGACTATCACTTCTTCTGATAACACCGATTTCCAACATTTCTTTTATTTGGGTTTTGAATTCTTTTATATCTTCAGGAGTATATTCTATAGCTGCTGTTCTTATAACTATATCTGGGTTTAATATGTTTAATTTAAAAGTATAATTTACTTTGTTTTTAGCTAAATCATCTCCTATAAATCCTAACATTTCTAATTTATGCAAAATTCTTTCATTTTTTAGGTTTAAAACTTCTAATCCCTTTCCTATATTTCTAATTTCTTCATCTAATAGGATGGATATCTATAGTTTCAGGTTCTATATTATTTTGTTCTAATTCTTTGAAAAAATCGAGTTCATTATTACCATGTCCACCACGCTTCGCAGTCAACTCTGATTGTTTAATGTATCTATTAGTCGGAAAAGTATAATTATGTTTGCTAATAGTAATATAATTTTTTCCTATTAAGATACTACCATTTAATGCACAAATGAAGTTTAACCCTAAAAGGAATTCGTGGCTATTTATGTTTTCTGGTGCTATAAGGATTTGTCTTAATGTATATTTGCTACTATAATTTCCTGAAAAATCTTTAAATTGTATTCCGATGTTAACTCTTTTGTTATTCTCATTAATCTATTTTCTGCAGTTCTACTAGTAACAGTATAACTTAAATGTGTTACAAATTCTTTTGGCACAAGACTAGCGCTAAGCATACTTTTTGTACTTCCTGTATCTAAAATGACTTTAGTTTCAATATATTTTTCTTGATTACACCATATTCGACAATCTAAAAGTATTAGACTACTAGTATAGGGTACTTGTAGTTGAGGTTCATACGCTGTATTTTGTAAATGAGTTTCTTCTAATTGTTGATTAATTTCATCAAGTTCTTCTATAATTACACCTTTTCCTTTATTTTGATTACTACTTATGTTTTCATTATTTTTTAATTTTAATTCTATTAATTGTATTCTTAAATCTAAATTCTCTATTTTATGGTTTAGAACTTCTATAGATTCTAGTTTTTTACTAGGTTTATGCGATACATCTGTTTCTATATTATATGCGTCTTTAGCACAAATAAAACAAATCTCGTCAAAACATATATTGCACTGATATCTTAAATGCATATCAGGATATAATCTACAAATACTACAGGCTACACTCATAGTTCCTTTTCCATTTATATATTTATGTTCACATAAATTATTCATATAGGTATATTCTATTATATTAGGAATTTCTGATCCTTCTTCACTTACTATACTAAATATGCTTTCATTATCACTTTCATTACCGTCTATACTTACTACGTCTTCATCTAATTGTTCTGCTATGGCTGCTCTTTCCATATTAAATTGTCTTTTCGGACATCTATTAGCTAAATGTTTAGGATCTCCACAAATATAACATGTGCATTTTCTTGTTGATGGTTTTTTAACATAATTAGGGGGCTTTCTTCCTTGCCTATATTGTCTAAAACTAAATTTTGGTTTATTTGATTTCCTTAATATTTTGCGTTTTGGCTTAAAGTAATTCTTTTGTCCATATTGTTGTGGGGTGTATATAGCTTTTCTACAAAACTCATAAGATTGCTTTCTAATTTGTTCTCTAATAAATTCTTCTTTACACCATTCCTGAAGTTTAAAGAAAGTATATTGTACTCTAGGTCCTATACCTAATCCTGTAAGATTATCATTAGTTTTTATCCATTCTTCATGTATTCTTTTTCCTAAATCTTGGGGTAATTTCGTAAAATATTTATTACATAATTCTTCATCAAATGCTTTATTAGCTTCTCCTATTAACCTTGTAAAATCCTGACTAAAAGGTATAATATATTTCATATCAGTTATAGTGAGTTGTTCTAGGTTTCTAAGCGCTGTATCTTGTATGAATGTATTTTCCCTTCCTGGATCTATTCCTATTATTAACGTTTTAATAAAACTAGTAAAATTATAAGGATTATTTCCTAAGGCTTTTATTTCATTAATTCTATTAGGATCCTTTTTCTTCTTACTTTGCCAGATAGATAATGCTGTAGGTCCTAAGCATGTTTCTAAAAAGTTAAACATATCCATATCTGCTTTTTTATTTATTTCCCAATGTCTTACTACACATTGTTCCCATATATTTATTTCTTCTGGCCACATTTGTGGACTTCCTAATTCAATTACTAACATGGTTCCACTCATGATTTTTCCTATGGGTTGTCTTGATCCTATATATTTATTTGGCTGGGTTGATCCATATTCATATGTTGGATTTTTCCATTCTGGTCTACCACTCATTTCTACATTTCTAGCTGGAACTTCACTATAATCTGGTTCTACTCTAGTTCTTTTTCCTATATTACTACTTGTACTTGCTTGGCTATCTGTCATAAAAGCTACTTCATTGCTACTTTTTTCTTTAAAGAAATTTTTAAATTCTATTTTTCCTGAAACTATATCATCTACTAAATCAATATTATAGTATTGTTTAAATTCTTTTTCAGCCGATTCTAAATTGATATCTAAATTCATTGCTTCAAAATACATTTCGTCTACTAATTCTCTTAAATTATTTATCTCGAAATTTTTTCTTAATATTTCTTCCATATTTTTTGGTTTATAATCATTTTTAAGCTGACTTTCTAATTGTCTAATTTCTTCGTCTATTTCTTCTATATTTTCTTCCTCTTTATCTTCTTCGCTTTCTATGTCAGATATTATTTCCCAATTTGCAAATCTACTAGTTATTCTAACTTCTTCTTCTTCTATAATATTCATGTAGCTTGTTTCAGTTTCATTATCAGTTTCTTCTTCTAGATCTTCTAAATTTTCTTTGGGATCTTGTTTTTGGTAATTAAGAAATCTAATAGAAGTCTGACCTCTACTATTTGTATACATTACATTTTCTCCTGAAACTTTGACAGTCTCATTTTCTTCTAAGTGTTTGGTTAATTCTCATTCTTTTCCATTTAAATCGTTATTATCAATATTTAAAGGTTTAATCATTTTTACTCCTACTGAGGCTAATCCATCAATTATCCCATCTATATTAATTTTATATTGAGGAAAACTATTATTGGTTACTCTTCCTAAAAAAGCTATAGAAACTACTAAGTTGTTACCATCATATGTTTCATATCCTCTAGTTTGTAATCCTATAGTAATTTTATTAATATCTTTAATACTTTTCATCATGTTTGGAGCTACATAAAATATTCCTACATTATTAATCATATCTATTTCCATACTAGCAAATACTGTTCTCCTAGCATCAGACCAACTTTTATCTAATAATAAAACTAAAACCTTTCCACGGTTCCCTTTCTAGTTAATCCCTTTATTCCTACAATAATTAATCCTAAATGTATATACTTTTGCTTTAATTGTTTTAATTGTTTTATACATTCCGGGCTAACTAAGCTTATATTTTCAGCATTTGTTGTAACTTTTACTTCTTTTTCTCTAAATTTCTTGATTAAATGTGTGTTAAAATCCATTTTTCCTACCTTGTATAATGTTTTAGGTTTTAACTTATCTATTCCCTTGTTATTATATAAATTAAGATTTTCTTCTATGTCTATTATCTCTTCTAATTCTACTTCTCTAGCTGAGCTTTGACTTCCTGATCCTCTAAACATTCGTTTAGTGAAAGTATTACTTATTTTTCCTTTCTCTTTTTCTTTATTACTTGATTCACTTATAGTTCTACTGGTACCACTAAATGATCTCCTCATTTTTTACCAATATATATATTTTTTAGGTTCTTTTTTAGGTTTTTCAGATTCTTCTAGTGCTAAATTTGATAATATTTCTTCTATACTATCTTGTAAATCTCCTCTAATCACTTGAGATACTGTGTTTATTTTAGTACTTAATTTTTCTAACTTATTTTCTAATTTATCTAGCCTTTCGAATATTTGTAGAATTAAAGCAAATTGAATATTCCAAAGTTTAGGATATAATTTATCTGAATTACTAGTTCCTTGATAGGTAGTAAATCCTTTTTCGGTAGATAGATATTTATTTGCTAGTTCAATGGCTCTTTTATATTCTAATCTATTTTCTATATTATTCATCAACTAACTATTCGTTCTATATTTTTTAGCGTTTTACTTGTTTCTAAGTTTTGAGCTTCAAGTTTATTTATTTTTTCTATTACTTGGCTTAGAGTTTTCTTAGTTTCAATTTCTAATTGTTTTAGCTTATTACTTTCCAAGCTATATTTTAACTCTATTATTTCGTCTTTAGTGGGGAAAAGCTTATTATATTTCTTAACTATTTTTAGGGTTTCCTCAGATTGTTGTTTAATATAATCTAAATTATTATTTTCACCCTTCTTTATTATTTCTCTATTTATTAAAACAGTTTCTTTTAATGATTCTAACGTTTTACAAAGTTCAACGTTATTTATTTCTAAGTTTGATGCTAACGATATAAATAAGTCTGTTAAACTATTTAGGTGTTTATTTTCTGAATGTAAATTGTGCTTTAAATTTGAATCAAATCTACAAATAAATTTTTGTTTATCTAAAGAGATTACGGTTCTATCGGTTAAACTATATTCTAAATCTAGATATTCTAATCTTTTATAATTAGAAGAAGCTATTTTAATAAAAGGCTGCTATTAATATATTCAATATTAAAAGGTACTTAATATAGTTTTCGTGATCTCTTAATCTAGGAGGTATGTTAAGATAATTATTAACCCAATGTTCTCTCCTAATTATTAATTGATTTCGTAATTCTAATATTAATTCTGTATTAGTATAATCTAAGTTTTCTAAAGTATTAAGACAATCAATAAAAACACTTAAAATATGAGCAGGAATTGACATGTATGTAAATTATGAATGCTAAAAAGTTTTTATGCAGATTTATAAAAGCGGGTTGGGATTCCCTTTTCTTTAAATATGTATAATTATTCTCATGGGTTTAAATAAATTTACAAGAAACTTAAATGGACTGAAATGAAATAAACATAACAAATAAAGGACCCTTTTGCAAAGTCAACAATAGTGGCTGAAATAGTGAAAATTTACACTTGTCAAATTGTAGTGGAAAGGGAGGTGGGCTCCTGGCGCTCCTAAGAATCACTCCTTGAAATAGAATAGATTTCGAAATAAAATAAAAATAATAACAATCAAAAAGGCTGAAGCTGCGTATGGTTATGTTTTCAGGATTGTATTTTCATTTTTTGGATCAACAGAAAATAAAAATGCACATTTCTAGGTAAATTTTACAGAAAATACTCAAATTTTAAATCCTACTACACATTCCCCTATACAACAACCAATCATTTCACCCTTTCAATCAATTCACAATCTTTCATCATTAATTACACCATCTCACTTTTCAACTAATTATCTTTCTTACTTTATCATATTTTATAATAATTAAATATATATGTGTATATATATATATACACACACATACTTTATATCAAATCATTCATATATATCTATATACACACATATTCATAATTAATTCAATCACTTCATATATCAAATCTCAATAAAATTCAACTTTATGTCACATCAAACACCACTTCCAACTATTTTCTAAAAACACATCCAAACAAACAATAAAAGTCAATATTTTCACACGAATTTCTATAATACACATTTAAAAAAAAAAACTCAGAATTTAACTCAAAAAACATAACCTACCTGAAGATTTTCCTTATAATTATATTAGTAGAAGACGGGTCAACTCCATGTCCATTGTAAAATATCAATGCAAAAAAATCAGGTATTAGATTATAACTCGATCGTAAATGCTCTGAGGGGTGTAACTGCATCAAGTCAATCCAGATAATGTACTATTTACACTTATTTGAATTTTTGTTGAACTTAAAAACTTGTGTTTAAGTTAGCTTGATTATTAACAAAGTTCGCTCAAACAAGTTTTACTTGAATTGGACATGAGACAAATTTGAGTATTTTGATATTTTTACATATATTTTATTAATTTTAACTAATTGAGTTGAGTTTGAATTGAATTTCAAACTTCAACGAACATAGAACTGTGTCAACGCTTGTTTGTGATGTTAAAAGAATAGAGCCTAAACGAATTTTTAGCGATCGATCTTAAATTGAGTATCAAGTAGTAATGCTCATCTGAATTTGGTTCATTTAACATAACAAAACAAACTTGAACATTTTTCGTTTCGTTCGAGGAGAATGGAAACTCAACCAATTTAGTCAAAAAACAGATCAAACATGAGTAAAAGATCAAGGCATTGCAGTCCCGACGCATTTAAAGCACGTTTAGACTGTTTTGATTACTCTTCAAATTAAACTCAAATACAATCTCTAAATTGATAATAGTTTTAAATCAACTAGAACAATACCTTCCTCATCTCAAAACAATTTATTTACATGTCTAGTTACGTACATTTCCTTGTTGTATAAACATTTGACCCAAACATTAAGGCCCGATTGGATGGGACTCTATTTCCCATTTCTCGATTTTTCAGAGATTTTTTTCATCAAAAATGCATTTATTTGACATATCTCAAGAATATCCTAAAAAAAATACTACACACAATTTCTCAGAAAAAAATCTCAATTTTTTTTGAAAAATAGATTCTTTGTCATTTCTATCAGATTTTTCTCTTTTTACTATTCATGATTAGATAGCTCACCCAATAATTAAAAGTATTTTATCCATCAATATCTTGATATAGTCATCAAAATAATCACATATCTTTATTTGAAATGATGTAGGCTACGAAATAAGATCCACTATACATATTTTTTTATGTCTTAATTGATGAGTTTAGCTTAAATATGTTATATAATCTTACAAAAACAAAACTCATCCATACCAATTTCCCAAAAAAAAAGATTTTTTCTTACAAAAAAAAACATATTAAATCACACTTAATTATTACACTTTTTCCTATAAAAAAAAATTCATTCAAACACACTTACTCTTTCATATCTCTATTCTCATATAAAAAAATTCTCTTACTTTATCTATGAAAAATGAGAAATTAGAAATAAACGTTCATCCAATCGAGCCCTAAACATCAAAACTATACAATTTACTATAAGTTTACAATGGAATTTTGAAGAGACTTGGACGGAAATTCTAAATTAGACCGGGTTCAATGGAGCCATTCTATACAACACCATTGAATGCAAGTGTATTGAATGGTTTTTATTATCTTATCCCTGCATCAAATGGTATATGGTGTACCGATCCTGTTGGACCCAATCTGACATAGAATCAACTTAGACTTGGATACTTTGGCATTTAAAAAAGATAAAAACCCATATCTACCCCTGCTTAGACTTTACAATCGTGGGAATTTCACAATCTCGAAGGGTAATATCGTCTTTTTGGGTGCCTTATCGCCGTTCCAACACTCGTCTATATAATCCCCCATCTATAAATTCTAGGGTATAAAAGGCCCCAATTCTTCTCCCTCTCATTCTCTCTCCACATCTCTCTCTCTCTCTACTACGCACACAGAAAACCGCTTTAAATTTCTGAATTCCGAATCAAGAAGGACAAATCGATCAAACGAGCTGGTAAATTTTATGTTCCTTAATGGTTAAATCTTTGTTCTCTCTGATTTTAGATTCATTTCAAGTGCTGAATGTTGATTGCTATAGTTTATTTACCTTTTGATGCATTTTTCGTAGTTGTAGGGTAGTAATCTGTTAACGGAGAAGTTATGGCGACTTTTGAGCTGTACAGGCGATCGACGATCGGTATGTGCTTGACAGAAACGCTAGATCAGATGGTTTCCGGTGGAATTCTTAGCCCCGAACTTGCGATTCAAGTTCTTATTCAATTCGACAAGGTTAACTGTTTTTAATTATTGTTTCTGATAACTAGCGTAACCGGGGGCTACGTAAGTAGCAGTCTTGGAAGGATCAGCTTTGCGTGATGTTTAACATTAGCTGTTAAGTGATCGTATTGTAAAATTAGCTGAAATCGAAGAAATTGGTAGTGGAGTGCTGAAAGAGAACTAAATGTTAACATTAGTTTGTATCTAGGAATTTAATGAAGAAAGTTGTGATATAGTAGTAGACTCGATGTTTTAGCTATTTCATTTCTAATAGATTAATTATTATTGTTATAAATGCGGTAAATGTCATTGAGTGTCGTGAAAGAAGGAATGAAACAAATGTCTATATTTCGGAAGATCTCTTTCATTGTTTCTGGTAACTAGCATACTCAGGAGCTGCGTAAGGAACAGTTTTGGAAGGATCAGCTTTGCGTGATGTTTAACGTTAGCTGTTAAGTGATTGTACTGTAAAATTAGCTGAAGTTGAAGAATTGTGAATTGGTAGTTGGAATGATGAATTAGAACTAAACGTTAACATCAGTTTGAATCTAGGAGTTAGTGAAGAAAGTTGAGATATAATAGTAAACTCGATCTTTTGTAGCTATATCATTTCTAACAGATTAATTGTTATTCTTATAGACGTGGTACAAATGTCTATCTTACATTTTATGTACAAATTTTGTTACGTACATCTTCAAAAACCGAACAAAGTAAATCCAGTCAGTCCAGGATCCAGATCCTGACACAGTGTTGATTGTATTTGATGGAGAGTTTTCCTGGATTATGGACACTTTGTTGTTGTCAGGCTTCAAATTAGTATACAAGGATTGAATAGCTAACATACAAGAATACACTAAAAAGTTTTAGTTGATTTATGTTGCATGCTTGTTTATCTGTTCCCTCTCATCCGTTAGTGTTGGCTGCACGCAAGCACTCCACTTGAGTAAAATTATGTTTGATGTTTGCTTCCGTTGATTGCAGTCAATGACTGAAGCTCTAGAAGGTGAGGTGAAGAGCAAGGTTTCCATTAAGGTAAGGCCCAGGGGACAAGTTTACGACTTATGCATATCTCTGTCTATACATTTGTTGCAAATGAATTGCAATTGAAGTTGGCTAACGGAGTAGAGAAACTTTATGCTTGTGCATGTGTTTTGTTTCTGCTGTCAGGGCATCTGTTGTTTGACGCAATGAATCAGTTCTTTGTTTTTCTTTGGATTTTATGTTTCTAATTTTCCATTTTTCTCCCTATAATTAGAGAAGGGTCTATGGGACCATAATGGCTGATGAGAAATAAATCAAAGATTATGTTGTCAAAAATAATCGGTGAGAATGAGATCTGAAATTGAGCAGCATGCTTTTAAAATCTGAAAAGAAGTAAAGAAAGTACTATGTTATCACATAACCCTCCGTAGCAGGTCCCCCTCAAAATGAATGTTGCACTATCTATCAGTCATTTTTGTCAAGAAGACTGGTATCATGACCAAATTTTGTTATCACTTTCGATAATGGAGTTTAAGAACTTCTTGAGTTGACAAGCAAAGTTCAGACTCAAATTCTGGATACGGTTAAGTTGTTCCTGGCGCTCTTGATGGCTTAGAGTTGGACGAACAAACAAGACTGAATAGGCAAGTGTCTCTCTGCTGGTGATATAAATATCCTTACGTTGTCACCAATAACAAGCATATAAAAGCAAACAGATGTTAAGTTACACTAGAGCAAAGGATAAGTTTCATGGAGATATATGTAAAACAATAGTAAAATCTACAAATCTTGCTTGCTTTTATACCTAGGAGACACTCTTGTTTTTGCTGTTTCATGTTAGATCCTGATTACGTCTTCCTCTTGGATTAAGGATGAATATACTTTGAATAAGATTAGTTTTTGAATCTTGAGTTTTCTCTCAAGAGAAAAAGTCCTGAGTGAAACTTATCATTTGAAACTTTCTATTTGAAACATAGTGGATTGGGCTTAGGTGGGCTTTGTTTAGTTTGAATATTTATGCAGCAGACGTACAAATCTTCGGAAGAATTTTTCAAAAATACGAGAATTTTGTTTGATAGTCAAATCCATTAGAATTGGAACAGAAAGAAGTATCAAAATTTTCTGTGTCATTATTATATATATGTAAGTCAGTGCCAAATTTATGTTATCAATATTTTGGTGGTTTATTGAATCAATGTTTTCTTTTCCTGCTTTTTTAATTATCTAGTGTTTCTGTTCCTTTTTGTTCTTGCATCTGCAATTTTTTTTTCTTTTAATTATGTGCTTTTTACAGAATATTTCAGTTAAAAAATAAAATTATCTGTTCAAACCTTATTTTTTATGATTTTATACCTGCTTGTTTCTCATCCTTATACACTTTTTTCATACTAGTTATTTTGGTTAGGATTTCTATAAGCTGTTTTAGTAATTGATATGCCTAGATTATTTAAATGAATTTGAATATTTTGTTTGTCCCGTGACCTTGTTTGCTTCAGGGACATCTCCACACGTACAGATTCTGTGACAACGTTTGGACCTTCATCCTACAAAATGCTCAACTTAAAAGCGAGGAAGGCCAGGAAACTGTTGAATCTGTTAAGATTGTCGCATGTGACTCAAAGTTACTCACTCAGTGAAGGTACAATTTAAATTGTGTTCTTAATTTTAGTTTACACGTATATCTTATAGTTTAATGCGGAGAAATGTTGCTACAGAAGATAGAACGTGAGAAAATTCTGGAGTTGCGTCCGGTTTGTATTTGCTGGTAATATTGGGGGATGGAGGGATTTGTAAACTTTATATAGCTAATCAAAGCTTGTAATACTACTACTACTTCTACTAAATTGGCTCATGCCTTTTTGATTGTGCTGAATAGATATTTTCATCTTCATTTGCCCCGAGTTTCTTGATGTGCTATTTATTTCTGTTCATTTTTTTCTTCTTTTATAAAGTTCCATGATTTCAGGTCGCGTCCTCCTCCTTATATGAAGTTATATGCATCGGGATACAGGTAAATTACACTTGAAATATGAAAATTGAAATTGCTCATTTAGGCTGTGTTTGGATCTTGGATTTCAGTTAGGAAAAGGAAAAGGTAAAGGGAAATGAAAAAGGATAAAAAAGAAATAAATTTACTAAGTATTATCATTTGAAACAAAACCTTTCTTTCGCTGAATTCAAGAACCAGACGGAGGGTTGAAGAAATAATGTAACAATTGACTCGCAATAATTAATTTTTAGCTTAAAATATAACAAAAAGTTATTTTTTTTTTGGGCATTTTCAACTTTCTTTACCGTGACAGACGATGAGCGTTCAGAATATAAAATCTCAACTTATTTGGGAATTGATTTCGATTACTACTTATTAACAGTTCCTTTAGGGATTTCAATGTCGAAGTAGTCGGTGGTATTAATATTATAATTATCATAATTATTATTGTTAGTAGTAGTTAGTACAAGAGAGATAAAGTAGACGAGGAATATGTAGAATAACAATTAAGAGAAAAAGAAAAAAAAAAGAATAATAATTAGTGAGCGGCATGAAAATTAAATTTTGGGGGACTCACTAGCCTTTGTCATCAATACCTATTAAGTTAAATGGGGACATTGTTTATATACACTCAGTATTGTATATATTGAATGTTGTAAATCATGATATATCAGCATTGACTATGTATCAATATGATATGATGTACATTGTTTGGTGTTCAACACTTTATGTATATAAATATTTTTCGTTAAGTGGTTGGTTATTTAATGATCTAACCCCAAAAATGGTTTTATGTTGGATTAGTTGTTACAAATTGTCTTTCCAAGTATATATTGCCATTCAAATGGTAGGTATCGGTTGATGAAAATTACCAATTTCATTATGATTTAATGGTGCAAAGTGGATCTGTTTCATTATGCTAACCTTGTGCTAAGTTCCAAGATAAATAGTTTGTTAAATAAATTTTGTCAAGGGATTTTTATGGAGTTAATATTTCAGGTCGTGATTCCATTTTAATATTTATATATAATGAATTTTGCGTGAATTTCACCAAATAAATGATCTTTTCTTTACAGCCATTTCAAATTTCTAAAGCTTCTAACAATGACTTATCTTGTCCCTAAAAGGTATTGGATATTAATAAGAGATAAAGATTCCATTTTCTAGTTTTGGAATAAATGGGTGTAATAATTCTCCAAATGTAATTGTGAGAAATGTTAACTTAAGCTAAAATTTATATTTGTATAAATATAATAGTGATAGATATTTGTTAACTATATGTATATATCAATTTTTCTTCTACAATGTCAAATACATTTGAAAAACAAAGATCTTTATCTTTCTGGTTTTTGCTTTTGCTTCTTTCTTAGTGTCCTTTTAAGAATGTCTACATTCGAAATTGTTAATTCTCCTTCAAAAGGAGTAAATTTGTTATTTTCTTTTCTTTTCATATAATTTTAGGTTAAATCTAACTCTAGTTCAATATAGGACAAGGTCAAAATTAAGGAAATTATAGTATATACTTTGTGTTTGCAAATATTTTTAAACCTTTCTTTTATATTAAAATATTAGAAGGAAAACAAATAAATAAACAAAAAAAGATGAGCAAATTTTAGAATAAAAGTAATCACCGGTTAAGTGGTCCTCACTCTCCATCTTATTTGTACGGCCATGATCTTCTATTTTGGCGTGTGACCATTTAGTTTTTTTCATGTGACCAACCACCCTAACAACGTGCCATTATTAAACACCATGGATTAGTGATGATTAGGGCATCTTTAATTGATTAATTAACACAATTAAGCATCTTGTTAAAGAAGTATCTTGTATTGATATGATTTACTTGTTTACATTAGGGGACGTATAACGTTCATGATCACGTGCTTTGTGTTGGTTGATTAGGGCTCTGATTGAGAAATCAAAATGTACGTTTGAACTGTATATTTGATTTGGATGAACGTTTGGACCGTTTTTTATATAATTCTGATGAAAAATTACGTTTAGACAAAGATAAAAATTCAAGTTTTTTGTTATAATTGATTCTATGAGATCAATTATGCATCGATTGAGAGTGAGACAGACATAACCTCAAAGTCGAATCATTTAATGACTTATTTTATTTATTCTCTTGGCTTCGAGGCCAAAAGGCTTTTCTGAAAGGTGATTAGTTGCATGCTAAATTTTATCTTTCTAAATAATTTCTAATGGAAAAAAGGAAAAAATTTCTTATTTCAATACTTATACTTGATATATCTAGTATCAAAAAATTGTATCTCGTCACATATGTGGATTCCATACTAGATGTGTTAGTAGATTGGATCATACTTGTAAATCACAATTATCTTCATAAAATCCATGTTAGAAGATTGTCCAAGAATCATTCTAGTAAGTCTCTACTAATATCAAATGAGTTTGGCAATGCATGAAAGTACCAATAACATGTGGTTTGTCAAAGTTAGGCACTTTGGAAGACATATTTTCCACGTCTAGCACGTGTCTCCAAGCTAAGATTTTAATTAATATATCCCCTCTTTTAGTTTTTCATTTTTTTTCAATTATTAAATAAAAAGTTTTTCATTTTTCTTTCAATTTGGAAGATATGCAATTTCTAAAATGAATTAAATTCGAATGGCACATTGATGCCCACATCGGATCTTCTATTTCCAATTTGCTTTCATTTCGTATTCAACTTATATACATATTATATGTATATACTAAAGTTTACATCATTTATAAATTGAAATAAAAATATAACATACGTGTAGGCCATGCAAAAATAAAATATGAAATTGGTTGACTATCTCGGTCAAAATCCACGTAACAATCCGATCGAAAGTTTTACATTTTTTTATAGAAAAAAACCCAACCTTTTACATGTAAAACACACTAGTAACTGGTCCATTACATACTTAGATTTGATGGACATAAATTGTATAGTGGAATGTATAATAAGTGTCTAGTATTTATTTTTTCTTTTCAAAAGATTTAGATAATAAAAAGATATTAATGTTTGGAGCAAACAAGATTTGCATGACTCTTTGAACATGTTTTTGTATCATTCCATTTGTGTGTGTTTCTCGTTCGAAACCATGTTTTGATAACTTTAATTTTTAATTTTTTTTTTTCATAATTAATAGCATGAGAATTAATTATTCTATAGGGTATCAAATAATATTTCTAGGACAAACAAAGATGGAAAAATGAACATTCTTTATCATACTAAAGTGGTGGGACTAATAAAATTATTAAATTGCTTACATTTGTAAGTTTAAATAAATCTGAGATATCTTTGGACTGTTACACTTGAGATCATGTCGAAAGTCATAAATATGAAACATTAAATTGGAATTGAAAAGTTATAACTTATAACTAAAAATAAAAAAGAAAAACTGGATTATTTGACCACTACATTTCTTATGGTTTTCTTATTTGGCTCCCATGGCACACAGATTGTCAATGAGAAAATTCACAACTCAACCACTACAGTTTTCATGGTACTGTATATCTGATCGAATTCAATCGTGTGTATTTTATATTTAATTTTTTCACATAAACGTGTGTTTTATGATTCGACTATATATTATGTGTTTATTTTTTCCACATAAATATATATAAAAACTGCACACAATATACTTTCATTATGTGAGAGAGATAAACACCCGACCCATTACCTGTGTTTCTTGTACCACATTGCTTATGTTAATCTGGCTCCTATGAAGAAAAAAAAAATGTACTTTTAATCATAAATACAAAAAAATTAAAAAATTAAAAGAAAAGGAGAGAAGCACAAAATATTAAATTAACAGTAAAAGTAACGAAGAAATTGCAGTGGGAATTTCACCTTTACTTTTGTCTTTGCGAAGAATGAGGAAAAATGGAAATTCATAGAAGAGGAAGTTTCTTAGCTCATTCTAGCAAAAATGGTAATCACACATTGGCTTTTGAGTGAGTATTTCTTTGTAATTTGTGCAAAATGATTTCTTTTTTGCATAGATTTGTCAAATTATGCATGCGCGTTTTGTCTGCCTTTTATTTTTTCTTCCTCCCTAAGAATAATTTAATATATATATATATATATATATATCACCATAATCAAGTAGATTTCTTCACATTTTCCGTGTCGGTGTACAAAGTTTGAGGTGGGTTTCTACTTTCTTGTGTTTACAAGCTGTTAGATGTAAAATAGTAATTCTTGGGTTTTAACATGGAGAGTGCCTTTTGGGTTCTGTCGTTGACTAAAATCTTGTATTAAATTATTGAATTTTCCACTTAGTTTCTGTGATCCTGCGTAGCACATGCTGATGCTCGTATGTTCTTATTTTAATGAAAAATTCTTCCGGGTGGGGTGTTTTGGGTTCGAATCCTTGTGTATAATGACGGAGCCAGGAATATAGGTTTGGGGAGCGAATGCAAAATAAAAGGGACAAAGCTGAATTTTTTTAGACTTTGGGGGGCAAAATTTAAATTTAAAATATTTGTAGGGTAAAAAATTAATTTTTCAAAGTTGAGGGGGGCGTGTGCCCCCACCAGCCCCCTTGGCGCTTGTATATGCAGAAAATCTACTTGGGAGAGGTCCCCGCAATTGCGCCTAAACGTACCTCGAGGGGTTAGTTTTGGGCCTTCTGGTCCAAGGACGAAACCAAAAAAAAAATTTTTTTTTTTTTTTTGCCTTTTTATATTCCTCAGATTCTGTCAATAATGCACTGAAAACTCTATATTGAGTGATTCTTTAAACTGTTACCAATATGCTGTTTCCCTTTGCAGGTGAAAACTAATAATTATAATGCACATGTTTGATGTATTTTCTGATGAATCCATTATAATATAAGATTTGGAACTTGAAGCTATTAAAAGCACTAGGGTACTTTACTTTTCTTTAGTGAATCTTTATGTTAGTATTTCATTTGTTTTGGTTAAAGAATGCAATTAAAGAACAGAGAGAAACAGTGTAAAGAAATAGAATGAGAGTGATAAAGAAAGATTAAGTAGGGTGGAGTCAGATTGAGTTCTAAGTGGCATCTCCATCAATCTGGTTTTTGGGGAATAGTTTAGTGTTGTAGTCTGTTGTTAATGTCTCCTGTGCTGACTAGGCTTCCACGGAGTCCTCGTGGGCTTTGCCGACGACCAAGGAAACACCCGGAAAATTCTAAGATGGACCGGGTCCATCTATTACCATTGGATATATGTACGTGTTTTACTATCTTGCCCCTGCATTTAATGGTGTATAGCAGTGACTCTGTTGGACCCGGTCTGGCACCGAAACACCCTCTTCTTATTCAACTGAACCATTGTCTTTAAGAAACTAAAAAGTTTGTATAAACCTCATTCTCTATTCTCTCTGAAAAATCTATTCTTTGAGATCCCATTACTTTGATAGTTCAAGAACATTGGCTAAATTCAGAAACTTTGGTTGAGCCCTTTCCGTTTTTCGCTATTTTCAGGTCTTTTTCCATTGGGGAATGTCTGAAAGTTGCCTCGTTGGAGTTCATTTTGCTGTTTTCAGTTGATTAGTGTGGAGGCATTGTTTTGAAGTGTCGGAGGCGAAAACGTAGATCTTTTAGTTGGGAGGATGAAGTTTATGAAGCTTGGATCCAAATCTGATTGCTTTCAGACTGATGGAAACATAAGGTTAGATCTTTAGTAATCATCTTTTATTTGATTTTTGTAGTGTCTTTTCCCGAGAATGGGAAAGCGTAAGGCTGGAAAGAAAGTCTTGTACGAGGTTAAGTTCAAGCATAGCTACTGGAAAAGAAGTCTTCAACTGATAGAAATTTACTTTATTGATATGGTCTTGTTTTCAATCCCAAGTTATTATAAACCTCATATGCCATTGTCGATCAACATCCCTCAATCACTTTGGTTAACATTTATTACAGCTCAAGAATGTTAACACTAAAACCCGAAATTTTCATCCGCAGATGTGTTGCTACTGAGTTGTCAACAGATATTACAGTTCATGTAGCCGATGTAAAGTTTTATCTTCACAAGGTACGGTGATCTGGCACTATCACCACAGAGAAAAAAGGAATGATGTTAAAGTGAAAATGTCAAAATTGTCACTAATTAAATATATTGAGTGTCAAGAATTGTTATTCTGTCACAGAAATAGTTTTCAAACGTTTCATAGTGATAAGAATTGTATATATGTTATCACACATAACAATTAGTGACTCTATATATATTCTGCTGTCGCTAAGTTGTTTCATAGTGATAAGAATTGTATATATGTTATCACACATAACAATTAGTGACTCTATATATATTCTGCTGTCGCTAAGTTATTGTCGCTGAAAACCATTATTGTAACAAAACAATGATTATTGTCACTCATTATGTTATGTATGTAGTTACAAATTTGGCATTGTGACTTCATATTTTGTCACTAATATTATTTTATGTTGTAGTTCATGTACACACAATCACATTTCTCGATTGGTCTATGTATTTGTGTGTGTGTGTGTATGTACTGTTGAACCTTGCAAAAGGAGTCCCCGGTCACGACAGTCCATGTATGGTGGATCGTACGTGGATCTCAAAGTTGTGATTGTCTTTGGAGGCCGAGTTAGAGAGTAATCCTTGCCTACGATTTTAAACGCAGCAACCAGTTTCTATAGATTTGTACATGTTATCGAGACTAATAAAGAAGAGCCGAATTATACTAAATTTGCTGCTAAAATGTTTTCTTCCGCAGTTTCCACTTCTCTCCAAAAGCGCACGTTTACAGAAATTAGTTTCATCATCAAATGAAGGGAAAGGTGACGAAGTCCACATCCACGATATTCCCGGTGGCCCCACTGCCTTCGAAATATGTGCCAAGTTCTGTTATGGAATGACAGTTAACCTAAATGCTTACAACCTCGTTGCAGCCCGTTGTGCAGCTGAGTATCTCGAAATGCACGAAACAGTTGAAAAAGGCAACCTCATATACAAGATTGATGTTTTCCTCAACTCTAGTATTTTCAGAAGCTGGAAGGACTCTGTTATAGTTCTTCAGACAACAAAAAACTTATTACAATTGTCTGAGGAACTGAAGATAACCCCACGCTGCATCGATGCTATTGCTTCTAAAGCGTCAGTTGACGTGTCGAAAGTCGATTGGTCCTACACTTATAACAGGAAAAAGATTCCAGAGGAAAATGGCGATGATGCCAACTGGAACTCTGTCAGAAATCGAACTGTGCCAAATGATTGGTGGTTGAGGACTTGAGCGAGCTGGGGATAGATTTTATAAACGGGTTATTGTCACCTTGAAAAATAAAGGGTTAGTTTCTAATGAAGTGATTGGAGAAGCTTTAAAAGATTATGCTCACAAAAGTTACCACCTTCAGGCAAGAGTGTAAAAATCCAACATAACGATGTCTTAAAGTTTCGTTCGATATTGGATACAATTGTATACCTTTTGCCTGCAGAAAAAGGCAGCATTTCGTGTAGTTTCTTACTGAAGTTGTTGAAAGGAGCCCTCTCTGTTGATTCAGGAGAAAGGGTAACAATGGAGCTGGTAAAAAGAATAGGACAGCAATTGGAGGAGGCTTCAGTTACTGATCTATTAATTCGGCCCCATGATGGGGAAGGATCAACGGCATATGATCCACTTATAGTCAAGAAAATGCTTGAAGAATTCACGACACAAGATCGGACGACTGAGATTGAAATGGAGCATGAGGGTGAATTTCAGGAGATTAGAAGGCCCGGGATTTTGTCTCAAGCTTCAAAGCTGATGGTGGCAAAGCTAATCGATGGTTACCTTGCTGAGATTGGGAAAGACCCTAATTTACCACTATCAATGTTCCTCGGCATGGCAGAGATGGTTTCTAGCTTTTCACGACCGAGGCATGATGGTCTATATCGGGCCATCGATACATTCTCAAGGTAAGATCCCTCTTTCAAGTTTGCTTTGCAGTTTCTTTTTAAAAAATGTTGTTGGAGTGCCACATTTGCCCCTGTATGTAGCCGGCCCGAAGCTCAGTTTGAAAATTTCAAGCTTGAGTTAGAGCTTAGAGTTTGGATTGGATTCAAATTCAAACTGAACGTGAGCCGAGGTAAACTCGACTTGAGTTGAGCTTGGGTCCGTATAAATAAATATATATGTGTGTGTGTGTGTGCAAATGGTAAAAATATATACCAACAAATGTAATTATATAAACATCACTCATAATTTATAAACAACCCATGATTATAAGGGTAATATGGCAATTAGTAAAAGAGATAAATAAATAAGTCAATATATTTTAATTCTAAATTCTCCAATAGATAAACAATATAGAGATTGAATAAACTACATAGAGAAACAATTGATGTTTTGACTTTCTGAGTCAATTTAAGGAATATTTTGTACAGATATATTCTAATGTGATGACTCTGAAATTCTTTTACATTGTTAATTTTCCTTTATTTGGTAGACTTATCTTATTAATTATTCTAAAAAATAAAAATAATGAAAGTCCTAAATTCAAGCTTGCTCAGGTTCCGCTTGAAGTTCATCAAGCGAAGCACAAGCCTCGAACACAAAAGCTCGTTTAGCATCAAGCTGATAGTGAGCCTAAACAATTTCAGCTTGATTGACAGCCTACCTGCATAAATGATACTGATCTAGTGTTTTTGGTTCAGGCACATCCCGGGATAAGCAAGAGTGAGAGGAAGAGAATCTGTAAACTGATGGACTGCAAGAAGCTCTCACCCGAAGCATGCATGCACGCCGTGCAAAACGAGAGACTCCCTTTACGTGTTGTCGTGCAGGTGCTCTTTTTCGAGCAAGCTCGAGCCGCTGCTTCATCTGGCAGTAGCACACCTGATCTGCCAAAAGCAATTAAAATCTCAACTGTGGGAGCTCAAGATCAACAAATACTAATAATGATGAAGATTGGGATGGTGTGGCTTCATCCCAAGAACTTAGAGCCCTTAGAGGAGAGATTGCTGGCTTGAGATTGGGGAGTGGAGTTAGAAAAAGTGGAGAAAATAGGATTAACAATACTGATAAGGCTGCCATTAGTAAAATGAAAGGTCTGATAATGTCAAAGAAAATTTTGTCGACAATATGGTCGAGAAAAGAAAAGGATCGGGACGATAATAGTGGCTCGGATTCATCGGAGAGTCTCGGGTCGACTAACATCGATGAACTGAAGGGTACGCCTACAATGAGAGGGAGGCATTCCGTTTCTTAGTCTTGTTTTTCTTTTGGGGCTTCTTTTTGCTATTTCAGTTGCATTAGCTTAAGTTGTCCTTTACTTAATCAAGAATATAGCAAAGTAGTGTAGAGGAGTTAGTTGTATCTCTAGACTCTATCTGCAGTAACGGAGTTTGCAACAGAAGATCATCTCTCTGCTATTGCACGGCACTGAGAGCCTGTTTGGTCCAACAGCTGAAAACCAAAATCTGTGTTTGCATTGCAAATGCGATTTTGACGAGTGTTTTTACCTCCTTTTTGTGTAATCTCCGATGACCTTTTTGCGTTATAAAATCACTTTTGACAAAGTTGAAAGTTCAGATTTTTGTCATAAAATCTCTTGTAATAAATTATGTAGAAGTTGGGCTAAACTTACCTAGTCTATTTATGTTACAGATGTGGTGTAAAAATCTTTCATTATTATCTGTTATTGTCAAAATGATATCAAACATGAAACTGTAGATCAGACCAAATTCGGACAAAATTCAAATCGATCATATGACAAGTGAACTACTGAATTGATGTAAACTTTGTGAGACTAGTCAATTATTAGATAGATATTGTTTCATTTGGTTGTTATTGGACAATTTGACGTAAGATGTGATGCAATATAGTTGGTCCAATCATAATTTTTTATATATTAAGAAACCACATAACTCGCCGTGAGATAAAACTAAAAAAGTAAACATCCTCTATTGTAGTCGATAATAACCCTAGCAAGGTATTAAATTTCGGTATCGGTATCGGGGTAGTAAATTTACGGAAATTTCGATGGAAATTTCGATATCGATTTTAAAGAAATCATGGATATTTATAGAAATATTTGCAACGAAACTTTGTGCAACTTTAAATATCATAATTATGCATCTTTTACATATATAATATTGTATATATAATATATGTATAGTGAATTTTGTTAAGTAGTATGATTAAAATCTGTGGCGAAAATACAATAAATATGATTTGAGAATAAGTAATAATCAAATCTCATAGGACTTCTTAAAACAAAAAAACCACATTTTAATACATCATCATTAAAACCACATTGAGTTTCTTGGAGGATCGAAATCACTATCATTGGTCTTTCTTCTCCCTCCACTTTCGTACTGCATGTACAAATATTAGTCAAATGTTGACAGTATTCATCCCATGACATGGAATGGTAAT
>WHWC01000303.1:0-19927 GCA_019426215.1 Buddleja alternifolia
AAGACTCAAGCGCCTGATCTCAGAAGATAGATACAGTCTCCAAGCGTCCACTTTGCCAGCTATATCAAGCGTTACCTTATGGACAAATGAGTTCACCTGAATTTACTTCTAATCCAGAAGGAGTTTAATGCAAATTTCTCAAAGCATTAATATAAACGGGTATTAATTTCAAATGCATTAAATGTTAGACAGCATTTATATGATAAGCAATGTCAGACGTACGGAGAAGCCACCCTATTTGACTGTCACTATCTCAGACTGCAGCACCAACTTTCGTGCAGCAGATTTTCAGGAAAAGGACAAAAGCTGTTCACCTCGCGAAAGTGAGAGACACGCGCCAGTGCATGTGTCAACGACCGACACTTTCTCCAAGAATACCTATATAGGACTTCAACAACAAAAAAATACATCAACAATTTTTATCAAAGCCAAATTGCTGTTGCATTAAAATCTCATTCCTTAACTCTCAGAAAAGCCAGAACTTCAAGAAACATCCAAATTGCTTTTCTTATATTCCTGAGACAGTCAACAATATCTCAACATTCTTTTGCAGAAACCAGATTCCTACTGAGATATTACCATTGTGTTTGAACTTCATCAAATCAAACAAACCTTTAGAAAATCCCATCCAAGCCTCGCGATCTGTGTGAAGTCGAAGTTGGATACTTGCATCATTTCTGGGTGAAAGAAGCAAGAGGGTTGAAGTGATTTGAAGCAGAAATCTGTGTGATCAAGGAGCTCAAGTCATCGACATCCACTCTCCCTAATTTGTAGAAGATTCTGTGTGATTCTTTGAGAATCATTTAGTGGATTGCCTCCAAGTGCAAAGGAGAAGAAGGACGTAGTTGGGATTACACCACCCAACGAACTTACAAATATTGTGTTATTTACTTTTCAGTCATTTCATTCATCTATCATATCACTGCATAAGTAAAACACAATCAAAAGCTAAGCACCTAAGAAACATCTTGTGACGCTAAAACTTTCAAAGAGAAGACTCCAAAATCATTCCGCTGTGCTAACCCTGATTAAAAGAACTGAACGCTTAACCTACAAGGTCAAAGTATTCAATTCCTGAAGTCTAAGTTAACTTTATAAAACAGTCTTCATTAGACGCTTCACAAAGTCTCAAATATCTTATGTGAACGCTAAGGTGAAGCGTCACACTCTTCAAGCGCCTATCATTTCAAGCGTCCAAATACGTTTAATACGAAATCTTTTTTAAGTCGAAAAAGACTTAAATGGTCTATTCAACCCCCCTTCTAGACCCTTTCGTATGCCACTTGGGACCAACAAGTGGTATCAGAGCGGTTAATTTTGAAATTTTAAAATTTCCAAGCATAACTGCTTGTTTAGATCTTTTTCTTTCAAAATCTAGTTGTTTTTTTTTTAAAGCTTAGATATGGCATTTGCTAAAGTTCCCAAATTGACAGAATCAAATTTTGACACATGGAAAGTCAAAGCATTTACGTATTTATGTTCATGCGATGATGACATGTGCGATATTATTTCAGATGGGCCAATCAAAATATACAAAGTTATCACAAGAGCGCCTGGAGCCACAGAAGAAACCCCTGATGGTTACGTTGAAAAACCAAACAAGAATGGTCTCCAGATGAGCGTCGAAGAGCTAACTTGGACAATGTTGGTCGCAACGCTCTGTATACGGCTATTGGTGATAATGATAACTTATTCAATAAAATCAAATCTTGCAAAACGACTAAAGAAATATGGGATAAGCTGCTACAATCTGTGGTGGTTCAGCTCAAATCAAAGAAAACAAACTTTCCATTGCTAAGGAAAAGTTTAACGGATTTAAGATGCTACCCAATGAAACACTAGAGCAATTGGATATAAGATTCACAGCTCTTGTTACAGAACTTACGTCATTGGGAATGGACTTACAGAATCGAGAAATGGTGGTTAAGATCTTTAGAAGTCTACCAAGTAAATTCTTGATGAAGACAACAGCTATGAGAGAATCAAACATGCTGGATCTCTAACTCCAGAAGACGCCTTTTCAGAGATAAAAGCTTTTGAGTTCGAGTTGAACTCTGCTAGTGACATTGTGAGTAATCCAGTGATTGAATCTGGAGCTCTCATTGCATCAATCAAAGGCAAATCGGGTAACAAAGGAAAGAATTCGGACATTAATGAGGAAGAAGAGTTGGCTTTGCTGAATAGATTCAGGAAGTTCTTGAGATATGAAAAGAAAGGAAAAGGTCCTAATAATCAAGGACAAAGTTCATATCAAGCGCCTTCTCCCATACAACAACAGTTTCAAGCGCCTCAATATTCTGTTCCTTTACCTCAAGCGCCTACTCAATATCAAGCGTCTACTCAAAATCTTCCAGCTCCAGTGGTTTCTAAACCACACACTGCAAGGCTAACAAGTGAACAAAAAATGAAAACCAATCTTTGTTATAATTGCAGGAAACCGGGGCACTACCAGGTAAATTGTCCCTATCCAAATGTATCCAAGCCCTCAAGGCAGGATTACTTGGATAGAAACCAATTCAGGAGCAACCTTCGACAACAAGGTTTGCTTGCGGAATCAGAACCAGCATCAGCACCTGAAGATTTAGAATCATCAGACGAAAGTAGTGATGATGATGAGCCGATAGATGACTCAGCGCTCATATGTCTCATGGCCAGAGATGATGAAGCGTCCCCTGAGGTAATCAATGAATTATCAATTCCTCTTCTTATGATGAATTACTTGACAAAGTCAAAGAATATTACAATGAATGTCAAGAAGCTGCCAAAATATATCAAAATGATCTCGCTATTATTTCATCACTCAAAACGATAAAGTAACGCTCAGAGCAGAGTTGCAAATTCAGCAACAGTGCATTGAGAAAAACCAATCGCTTGAGAGTGAAGTTATTCAATTGAGAGGTGATATTGATATAATAGTCAAGAGAGAAGCTGATCTGATGGCTAGACTTGCCAAGTCAGAACAGCTCATCTCATCGTTGTCCAAAGCATCCAGAAAGCTCGACAATGTGACTGAAATAACAAGGTGTTTGGAGAAAAGACCGGTTTAGGATGCAATGAATTCGGTAAACAACCAAACAAACCTAATGTTACGGCAAACAACAAAGGAAAGGGTGTTTTCTTTGTTAAGAAAAGTTCACAAGGTCAAACTCAAAATGAACCAAGGGACAATGGTAAGAGGCCAAATGAGAAAGTCAAAACTAACTCAGACAAGGGTAAGGCTAAAGCAAATGATCCACAAAGACAGACTCATCCAAACGCTCAAAAAGCTAAGGATAAATCTAGTCACTGTGAATCAAGCGCTAAGCGTCTAGCACCAAACGTGCAACTCAAGCCAGAGCCAAGGAAATACCAGCGTCGATATCCAAAACAGTCAAGATCATATTATCGATACTATGATAATTATGATTATGACTATTATTATAATCGTGGATATTATTATACATCCAAAAATTACACACAGCACAAGGTGAAACCCAAAAAGGCCAATATTCCTACTATGAAGACAAGGCAAATTTGGGTTCCTAAAGTTCTAATTAACACTAACAAGGATACTAATGTTGAAGGACCCAAGCAACAATGGGTACCTAAACAGAAATAGAACTTCCCTTTTGATTGCAGGTACCTAGAGCTAAAGTCAATACATCTGTTTGGTATTTTGATAGTGGATCGTCAAGGCACATGACAGGTTCCAAAGATCTTTGATCAACTATCAAGCTGCCAATGGTCCTCAGGTTGTATTTGGTGATAACTCCAAAGGTAAAACCAAAGGTATAGGTACTGTGCATAGGGGGAACATCATGATAAGTGATGTTTATTTTGTTGAGGGTCTAAAGCACAATTATTAAGCATAAGTCAATTCTGCGATAAAGGCTTTGAAGTCATATTCTCAAGTGACTATTGCTATATAAACGACGCTAAGACTAAATCTACTAAACTAAAAGGAAAAAGGAATAACAATGTATATTTGGTAGATTGGGGTTCAACACTTGATAACAACCCAACATGCTTTGTTGCTAAAAATGAATCTAAAATGGGTTGGTTATGGCATAGAAAAATGAATCACCTCAACTTTAAGACAATCTCTCAGCTTATAAGTCAAAATCTTGTAGAGGGATTGCCAAATGGACCATTTCATAAGGATCGCCTCTGTGACGCTTGTCAAATGGGTAAACAAGTTAAATCATCTTTCAAGAGAAAACCTCATCTATCTACTTCTAGAATACTTGAACTACTTCACATGGATTTGTTTGGACCTGTTCAAACAATCAGTGTAAGCGGTAAAAAGTATACTTTAGTGGTAGTAGACGATTTCTCTAGATTTACTTGGGTGGAATTTCTTTCATCCAAAGATGAAACATGTGACAAGTTAACAGCGCTTATTCGGCAACTTCAAACATTGAAAAATCTTAAGGTTGCAAGAATAAGAAGCGATCACGGTACTGAGTTTACTAACAAGGTTGTTGAGAAGTTTTGTGCAGAAAATGGAATACATCATGAGTATTCAGCTCCCAGAACTCCCCAACAAAATGGTGTTGCTGAGCGCCGGAACCGAACGCTTAAGGAAGCCGCTAGGACTATGTTAGCTGAATCTAAGCTTGCTCCTAGATTTTGGGCCGAAGCGATCAACACTGCTTGTTACACTCAAAATCGATGCATGATCAACAAACAGCATGGAAAAACTCCATATGAACTGTGGAAGGGACGTAAGCCAAATATTTCATACTTTCACGTCTTTGGTTCTAAATGTTTTATTCATAATAATGGATCCCAAAGCCTAAAGACTTTTGATCCTAAAGCGGATGAAGGAATCTTTCTAGGCTACGCCAAAAATGGAAAGAATTTTCGCATTCTCAATAAGATCAAATCGAAGGTTGAGGAATCTATTCATGTTGTGTTTGATGATGCTAACCAAGAGCCGAGTAAGGTAAGTATAAATGATGTAGGAGTTGAAGATCTATGTCATCAAGCGTCCAAAATTACTATTGATGAAGATACTGACGATGATGATGAGATCTCAGTGCCTCCTCCTAAGAATACTCGTGAAATCAATCTAAATTATCATGTAAGAAACACGGATGATCATGAAAAGAATGATCATCAAGTGCAAAGAAGGAATCATGAACTTGAAGCGCCAACGCAGGAGAATGGTCAAGCGAATGATTCTCAAGCGCCTGTTCATTCTCAAAACCCCTTCCAAACAGATAGACTATGGTTACGTGACCATCCACCTGAGCAAATCATTGGAGATATTGAAGCACCAGTTAGAACTAGAGCCGCTACATTTAATGAGGCTATGTTCGCAAGCTTTCTATCTCAAATGGAACCTAAGAAAGTGGATGAAGCGTTAAGTGATCCAAGTTGGATTGAAGCTATGCAAGAAGAGCTCAATCAGTTTGAGCGAAATAAAGTTTGGATGCTAGTACCAAGACCAACTCATCAAGGAGTTATTGGAACTAGATGGGTATATAGAAACAAGATGGATGAGGACGGCATTGTTGTAAGAAACAAGGCCAGACTCGTAGCTCAAGGATACTGCCAAGAGGAGGGCATTGACTTTGATGAGACTTACGCTCCTGTTGCTCGTCTTGAAGCAATCCGCATGTTTCTAGCGTACGCAGCGTTTAACAAGTTTACAGTATTTCAAATGGACGTAAAGAGTGCCTTCCTGAATGGTAAACTCCAAGAAGAAGTGTATGTGGAGCAACCTCCAGGATTCATCAACAATCATGGTAAGGGTATGGTTTACAAGCTCGAAAAAGCACTTTATGGGCTTAAGCAAGCACCTCGAGCATGGTATGACACTCTCTCTATCTTCTTATTGGTAAAGGTTTTTCAAAAGGCAGCGTTGACACAACGTTATTTAAAATTACCAATGATGAAGATATTCTCTTAGTTCAAATTTACGTTGATGACATTATATTTGGTTCTACTAATAAGCGTCTGTGTGAGAAATTTTCGAAAATGATGCAAGAACAATTTGAAATGAGCATGATGGGTGAATTAACCTTCTTCTTAGGACTACAAGTTAAACAACTCCCTAATGGCATATTTATCAACCAAGCTAAATATACACGAGATATGATTAAGAAATTTGGTATGGAAAATGCATCATATTCAAAAATTCCAATGAGCCAAACGCTTAAGTTAGATAAAGATGAAAGTGGAAAGAAAGTTGATATCACTAATTATAGAGGTATCATAGGATCACTTCTTTATCTCACTGCCAGTAGACCTGATATTATGTTTTCGGTATGTATGTGTGCACGATTCCAAGCTGATCCTAAAGAGTCACACTTGACTGCTGCCAAGAAAATCCTTAAATACCTAAAAGGCACACAACATGTGGGCTTATGGTATCCCAGGGATTCTCCTTTTGAACTAATCGGTTACTCAGATGCAGATTTTGCAGGTTGCAAAATAGATCGTAAAAGCACTAGTGGTACTTGTCAATTCTTAGGTGATAGGTTAGTTTCATGGCATAGCAAGAAACAACAATCCATAGCTACCTCCACAGCCGAAGCTGAGTATGTAGCTGCAGGAAGTTGTTGTGCACAAGTTCTATGGATGAGGCAACAACTTAGAGATTACGGAACAATCTTAGGACCAACTCCCATTCATTGTGATAACCAAAGCGCTTTAGCCATGACTCAAAACCCTGTTCTTCATTCAAGAACCAAACACATTGACATTAGATACCATTTCCTTCGTGACCACGTTCAAAAGAAAGATATCTCCATGCACTTCATTGGAACTGACAAACAACTGGCAGATATTTTCACCAAAGCACTCAATGAACAACGTTTTCTCACTTTGAGAAGTGAACTAGGTATGATTGATTTAAACGCTTGATCATGAAGCATCATATTTTATTAGGCATATAATTTAGGGGGAATCCACTTAAGTTATATCTCACAATATTCTTAAACAAATTTTTTACTTGATCATAACTGTAAGCGTCAATGATAAAAATTTTTCAGATGCATAATCATCAACGCTCAGCTCTATGTTTGCATAAAATATTGAATGCTCAAAATATTGAAAAGTCTTTTGACTTCAAGCGTCCATCTTATCAGCTAAGCGCTGAATAGTTTATCAAAAATTTATAAAATATTTTCGTTACAAGCCATGCATAAAATTTTTCAAACTTCTTTCAAGGTCGTGGGTAGACTCAAAGGTCTATTTTGTAATCTACTCACACGCCTCTATCACATCAAACTGGCGGGTACTCAAATTTTTTAAAAATGACGGTTCAGAGATAGCACGTGTTTGTGTACGTGTCAGTGTACAAACATGCGCGTGTGTTACACTCTGAAAATACCAAACGTTAATTTTTCTTTAACTCGGATGTCAAATCTTTATATATGAGAATTACCAAATGTAACTTCTCTCTTTTACACAAAACTCGCGTCCGCAGTTAATAAATTTATGGCTAAGATTCAACAGTTATTACACGTGTTTAAATCCTACTAAGACTACATAACACAAGTTTCAAAAACTCTTTACTATGTCATTTAAAACACAAACTCTGCAGAAAAAGTAACTTACTTTCTATTCACGCATATCTGCAAATCTCTCTTTATCTCTCTCAATACAACAGAAAATCTCAGTTCATCTTCTTCGTTTTAAACAAAAAAAAAATGGCACCAAAGAAATCATCATCTACTTCTGCTGAAACTACCATCAAGGTAACTGAAGGTCTTGTTGTCGACTGGAAATTCCTATATGAACAAACTCAGATCAACCTGACGGACGTAATGGACATGGTCGTCCAAGCTGGGCTCAAACCCTTCTTAACCCAATACTCTTATATGTTTCCTACTGAAGTTGAAACTTTCTGGAAGACTGCTACCCTTTCAGAGGACAAGAAGTCCATCTCTTGTAAAATTCCCTTCTCCAAGAAGGAGTCTCCAAAGGAATTCATCCTATCTGCTTCCACCATTGCCAAGAACTTCAATTTGCCTAATGAGGGTGAGGCACTGGATTCTGTTACGTTAAAACAAATTAAGGAAGCATGGGCAATCATGAGTGCGTACGACGACGTTCCTTACACTCAATACTTCGAGAAGAAAGATCTGGTGTCCAAATATCGGTTATTGGCTGATTTCTGCAGCAAGATCATAGAATGCCGCGTGGGAACCTTTGATAAGGTAAATCCTGTCCAATTTCAGATGATGGTTGCTATACTCTTCAACATCAAAATCAACTGGAGTGAGTACATCTTCGGACGGTTTCGGGACAGTCTAAGCGCTTCAAATAAGCCTTATGGACTCATCCTGAGTGACATCTTGTTTAAATCAATTGTGTGTACTCGTCTGGACTTCCGTTGAATAAGTCCAAGTTGTTGGAAAAAGGATTCTGACCAATATGTTCAATCCTCCAAAAGTTAGTGGTGCGGCTAGACCCCTATCTGAGCGACTGGAAGAACGCCAACTGCTTGCTCAAAAGGCTGAGAGACCAGTGCCAGAGGAAGCTGTGAAGCGTCCAGCAGCAACGAAGAAGAGAGCCCCCAGAAAACCCAAATTTAAAATTGCCGTCCCCTCTCAAAAGATTGATGAGGAAACTGATGAAGATGCCGAGGACAAGTTGCCTCTCAAAAGACGAAAGCTTGAAGGGATCATTAAGCAAATAGACTTTGAAGAACCAGCTGTTGATCCTCCCGCTCCTCCGGCTAAACTAGTTGAAGGAGTCAACATTAAGAAAATCTTTAAGCGTTCCAGGACTAGCAAGCGTCAAGCTACTCCTGAAGAGCCTGAGACAGTTGAGCCAAGCGCTCAAGTTGCTGTTGAGCCAAGCGCTCAAGTTGCCGTTGAGCCAAGCGCTCAAGTTGTAGTTGAGCCAAGCGCTCAAGATGCTGCTGTTGAGCCAAGCGCTCCAGAAACTGCTGTTGAGCTTAGTTCTCAGGGTAAGTTTATTTCTTCCCACAGCATTTCTATTCCTACATCTGTAGAAGATCCTGCTCTTATAGAGGATGGCTCTTGTTTTCAGCTATAGTTCCAGCTGCTGCTGAAGTGTCCACAGATGTTCTGTTGGATGTGGACCTGACTGGAGTTGTAGCTATCGCTCAAGATGTTGCCGCTCAAGTAGCTGCAATTGAACCTGAGGAACCTGCTACTTTAACAGAGGCACGTTCAGAAGATCAGAACGCTGCTGAAGACGTTAGAGCTCCTCGTCACTTCTTTCAACTCGATCCGCTGAAGACAATTGATCATTCAATTAACTATATGCCCCCAGCGCTCGACGAAGATTTCATTCCTGCAGGATATAATATAGAAAGATATATTGCTGCAGAAGCTGACGCTGCAAGACTGATTGACTTTGACAGCGCAATCAAAGCAACCGTTCTAGACAGACCAGGAGACAGACCTCCTAGATGTGCCGTGGATGTGGCTTACTATCTTGACAATGGCCACAGCAGACCAACTGGGTTCGCGCTAAGGGATTACACTGTTCGTGTGTATGATCCTCTCCGTCCTAGCTTTCTCAATCCCTCAGAGTCAGTCTTGAACAGAGAAGGTTACACACATTTCCCACAGACGGCTCACAGCCCTGAAAATCTTGCATCGGTCCGTCCTCTCTGTCTATGGAAAAATAAAGGATTCATGCTGGTGAGCGCCTTGAATCGTTGACCGATCTGCTCCAGACTGAAGCTGATGCTTACTTTGACAGCGTCTGGAATGCCAACTATCAGCCTGATAAGCACCGCTTTGAAGCCATAAGAGATATTCATCTTGAAGGTATTCGTGCTATGGTGAATGCTGGCACAGACTTCTGTATAAATGAAGTAAATTGGGTTGAAGCGTACATGGGACATAAATACACCTTCCCAGAGTTAGTCCAAGCTCCCCATCTTTTCGGCATAGGCATGCATGACAAGAAGCGTCAATTCGCCAAGTATTGCCTCCTGAAGCGTCAACAAAGACTCGGACCTGTTCTCAAGCTCCCAATTATTAGACATCAAATAGAACAATGTCTACGTCAAGAACTTCAGAGATTATCCATCACCCCTCTTCGGTTTAATGCTCAAGCGTCTTCCAGTGGTACAGTTGGTGAACGGTGCTTAAATCTTGCTCCAAGCCACTGTGAAGAAAACTTCAATCTGATGGTAAAGATTCTATCTCCCGTATCTCTCTTTGATAAAATCTTCACTGCCAATCTCAGATCTTGGAATGGCTCAGTGATCAATTCATTCAAAGGATATCCGCTGCTCCCTTCCATTCGCAGTGAGGTACTCAATCACTATGAGTATGTTCTTTCTCTGCTTGAAAGGAATCAAGAGCTCGCTCAAGCCATTTATCCGTATCTTGAAGAGTACTATGCGGACTGTGTGCCTACACATCGACGTCCTGCATCTCTTCCCTCAGATTGCTTGATTGGATTTTCCAGAACTCACTGCACAGATTCCCTATTCTCCATCGCTCAAGCGCCGTCCAAAGTTTTCCCAGATCATGTGCTGGATATCATTGGTCCAATGTACATCAGGGCCATTGATAGTCCTCTTCGCACATTTATCTCCGGTACTTGTATGTCCAGGACCAGACTCATTGAACTCTTGGATTCTACATCCACCTCTTATGCCGACTCAGCAAGCTGGAACTTTCAATTCACTGACTTTCGCCAGCCTGAGTCAACGCTTGAGGAAGCGCCTGCTGAGACATCTGAAGCGTCCAAATCTGCAGATACCAGTATTCCTGACGCTCCTGAACATGCTACCATTGATAGTGCTGAAGATACTTCCCTGGATATTCGAGGTACTGTTTTTGATCCAGCCTATCAAGTTCCTTTTGACTCTCTCAAACACTCATCACGGTTCAAGCGACCAGCTCCTCAAGTGGTTCAATCAGATGAGAGTCAAGCCTTCGGTCCCCTGCTTAAATCTGTTTTGGAGACAATTAGCGCTCAAGCTACTCAGAGTGAAGAATCTCTCCATTGGATTAAGGAAGACCTGGCAAAGATTGAAACTCACGTAATGAGCGCTCAGATTGCTCATATGCGTAGTTCAGCTCAAGCGGCAGTTGGTGAGTGCAAACAAGACTTTCAAGAAATGCAGGATGCTGCCCACGCCACCCAACTTGCCATGAAAGAAGAACTTGAAAAGCGCCTTGCAACCCTTGAGATATCTGTGAATGACGCCACCAGCGCTAAGCTTCTTGTTATGCAGGAACGCTTCGACAAGCGTCTGGATGACATCACAGATTCCTTATCTCAGATTGCTCATCAGGTAAGTGTACTCACAAACCACTTCTTAAAATCTGATGATGGCAATAAGGGGGAAGAGAAGAAGAAAGGAGAAAAGCGGAAAGCGTCCAGTTCAAAAGTTGAAGATCCTCCGTCTGCTAAGCGTCAAATGCCTCCTTCTCAGTCTGCGCTTAATCTCCCGTCTTGGATAACTGCTCTGAAACAAAGTTCATCTGGAGCGCCCAGTAGTACACTAAGGGAACCTCCTAGAGCGTTATATCCAAACCTACCAATTCCTACAAGAGCACTGCTTGAACAGTTTGACATTCCTCTTCAGAGAACATCCATTTCAGAACCTACAGATCCACAGATCTTAGCTGAAGAAAGGAAGATGACTGATTTTAGCCAAGCTTTTCGAATCTGCCTAAGGTACATTGGTATCGACCCAACTGACTGGGATAATCACTTTAAAGTATTCAAAAAGAGACAACAAGAAGAAAACAAGCTTATCATCAACAAAGATCATGAAGCAATGATGATCTTGGAAGACAATCTGACTGAAGCTATCCGAGCTGAAATGTCCAAGCGATACAGAGTTAGACCAAGTCATTAAAGCTTTCTGATTTTACATTATCTATATTCTTGTCTCTTATATCTTTAAATATTCAGCTGTAAAAATGCTTGTAATTCTCGATAAATATGAAATGCATTTTTTGCTGAAACATCTCGTTGAAGCGTAACTAACTTTAACTAACGTCTACTGATCAAAGCTAACTTTTACGTTTGGCTATCTAACTCTTGAACTATAAAAGAGTAAGTATTGCCATCATCAAAAAGGGGGAAATTGTTAGGAATTTCATGTTAGAAGTTTTGATGATGACAATTAAGTTTTTGTTAGACCCCAAAAAGTTGTAAGTTTATTTTTTGTAGAAAACTTGTATAGGCTTTGAAGCGTTAGACTTGTAATAGATTTATTAGGCTTTGTTATCTTACTTTAGAGTGTTAGGCAAAATAGTCTTAGGCTGAGCGTCTGATGATTTCTGAGTGAGTTTATCAGTGGTAAAGTTCGAAGACTCAAGCGCCTGATCTCAGAAGATAGATACAGTCTCCAAGCGTCCACTTTGGCCAGCTATATCAAGCGTTACCTTATGGGACAGAAGTGATTTCACCGGAATTTACTTCTAAGTCCAGAAGGAGTTTAATGCAAATATTCTCAAAGCATTAAATACCAACGGGTATTAATTTCAAATGCATTAAATGTTGATAAGAGCATTTAATATGATAAGCAATGTCAGACGTACGGAGAAGCCACCCTATTTGACTGTCAACTATCTCAGACTGCAGCACCAACTTTCGTGCAGCAGATTTTCAGGAAAAAGGACAAAAGCTGTTCACTCGCGAAAGTGAGAGACACGCGCCAGTGCATGTGTCAAACGGACACTTTCTCCAAGAATACCTATAAATAGGACTTCAACAACAAACAAAAATACAAGCAACAATTTTATCAAAGCCAAATTGCTGTTGCATTAAAATCTCATTCCTTAAACTCTCAGAAAAGCCAGAAACTTCAAGAAACATCCAAATTGCTTTTCTTATATTCCTGAGACAGTCAACAAATATCTCAAACATTCTTTTTGCAGAAACCAGATTCCTACTGAGATATTACCAAGTTGTTTGAACTTCATCAAAATCAAACAAACCTTTTAGAAAATCCCATCCAAGCCTCGCGATCTGTGTGAAGTCGAAGTTGGATACTTGCATCATTTCTGGGTGAAAGAAGCAAGAGGGTTGAAGTGATTTGAAGCAGAAATCTGTGTGATCAAGGAGCTCAAGTCATCGACATCCATCTCTCCCTAATTTGTAGAAGATTCTGTGTGATTCTTTGAGAATCATTTTAGTGGATTGCCTCCAAGTGCAAAGGAGAAGAAGGACGTAGTTGGGATTACACCACCCAACGAACCTTACAAATATTGTGTTATTTACTTTTCAGTCATTTCATTCATCTATCATATCACTGCATAAGTAAAACACAATCAAAAGCTAAGCACCTAAGAAACATCTTGTGACGCTAAAACTTTCAAAGAGAAGACTCCAAAATCATTCCGCTGTGCTAACCCTGATTAAAAGAACTGAACGCTTAACCTACAAGGTCAAAGTATTCAATTCCTGAAGTCTAAGTTAACTTTATAAAACAGTCTTCATTAGACGCTTCACAAAGTCTCAAATATCTTATGTGAACGCTAAGGTGAAGCGTCACACTCTTCAAGCGCCTATCATTTCAAGCGTCCAAATACGTTTAATACGAAATCCTTTTTTAAGTCGAAAAAGACTTAAAGGGTCTATTCAACCCCCCCTTCTAGACCCTTTCGTATGCCACTTGGGACCAACATACATGTTTATTTCCATGAGTATGTATATGTTTGTATTAGATTTTCTTAAGGCTTTGATGAGAGGCTAATATTGTAGAACTAAGGCCATGTGAAGGCCAAATTTATGAATCAATATATGTGAAGTTGCTCTTTGTATTAATTCTCCTATTGCTTTGTGTGTTAATTCTATGCTTTTATTCCAATCATGTGTTTGATCACCATATGCTTGCTATCTTGCCTAATCTAGTTGTTCGAGAGAAAATAGATTAGGGTGCAAGAGAATTAACACATCATCCGAAACAAATGAGGGATTGCCCTAGAAATAGGTAAAGATTCCCGGGTGTTGTTAGCCGGATTCGTTCGGAAAAGCTCTAGAACGTTAATGCGTGATTTTTGATTAGATTCTCGGATAGACATATTTAGAGAACCGTCAATTAATCATAGGATTATTATGTGCCGAGACATCGGGTAATAGTTAATTTAGGAGTTTCCACCAAAGCAATAGGAGTCTAATAATTCGAAAAGTTGCTCATATATATTGACGAGTAGATTCGGTTGTAGCATGTGCCTTAGTCATTTTATCATACGTGAGATTAAATCTATAGTACGTTTCTCTTTGGTTCTTCGTTTGTTTAATCTTTTTCTTGCACTTTACTTTAATTGTCTTATCTTTTATCGAAAATCATTAACTAGAATTCAAGTCCTTGTGGTTCGACAACCCGGACTTTTTGTCCACTTATTACTACACACGTCTAGTGCACTTGCTATCATAGCACGTTAGTTTTTAGCGTGTCACAGATGGAGATCATCAGAAAACTTCTCCAACTCTTTTATACAAATATTCATAGAAAATTTGTAATATTTCTTCTTTCATAGTTTTTCTTACACGAGTGTATGGGGATTTCCCCAATTGTAAGCCCTCTCATGAGAGGCTAAATGTTTTCTCCTCCAATAGCGGAGTAGAATAATATTATGTAATTTTAATTTACATTTCATCAATAAAATTGAAGACTTTTGTTCAAGCTCTGTCTTTCCAAGATTATTACAATTTTATTCTGAAAATACCTTTTACGCCCAAATGTAGAAAACGAAATTGGGCTATGCCGTGTATTATTGAAGGAGCTAGGTGCCTGCGATCCATCGGCTCCAGTCGTGTGGTTGGATTCATCTGTAAAAACGAGGACTTGGAATACCCGGTGATAAGGCGGTCAACCAAAAGTATTACATTATGAAATTTTAATAATTTTCGGAAGCATGTTGGGCCTGTTTTACTCATATTGTATAGTAATACCAATATTGCTAAATTCTATGATTATAAGTAAGGAATAATTTTGCCACAAGGAATAATTTAACACAAATTAAAAACATAGAGACCAATCTGAGATTGAGGATAAAGGTTAAGGACCAAAAAGAATTGTGCTAACTTGAAGGTGCCATTTAGAATGGCGCCTTTAGGTTATTTGATAAACCTTTTCCAAAAAAAGTCATTTTGATAAACAATTCACAATTTTAGGATAGATTGCTAATAAACCCCGCATGATCACTCCCTTATAAAATACACTTAGTTGTGACTTAAACATGAATAAAGCTATTAAGTATTAGATTCGATATCGATCGTTAAAAACTCGTTTGAACTCACTTCCTTATGAGTATAACAACTTGAACACTTGTTTTTGTTCAATAAATTCTAAATTCGACTCGATTAGTAAAAAAATAATAGACGTATGAGAAGGGAAAAATCAATTTACTCGAATTTGACCTAAATAAAATTTGTTTGAACTTAGTTATTTGGCTCGATGCAATTCATTTACGACTTATGGGGACAGAATATGTACATTGAACATTGAACTTACAAAAAATAGGTAATTACGATCAAAAGAAATAAAGTAAAAATGCACATGAATTAAACAGTCTTCATCGCTTATAAATTAATAGCAAAAAAAATACAATAGATTTATGGGTCAAATATAAAATGCATCTTCAATTATATATTTCTACTATCACATATACTTTTAAGATCAATAAAATGTTGGATTTGGAATCCAATATATATATGGGCGATATGTGAAAGTCATGTATTAATAGTTATCAAATAATTGAGTCAAGATTATGCGATCAATTAAGATATATAGTATTTTGGGTTCTAAAGCAATTAAAGAAAGTATGAGATTTTATGGGATATATGTGTAGAAACCAATTATTTATTTCCTTTTATGATGGGCTAAATTGAAAATAAGAATAATAACTTATTATAAAAGGGTTGTGGTCCCTAAATCATACATATCGTTCTATTCTTATGCTCCCCATCTTCAAAGAGAATTGAGGAGACTCCAAGAGAAACTCAAAGAACTACGTATTGATTGGAAGACCAACAGCGAAAACTCAAGAATTCAAGAATTAATCTGATATGACTGATTCAGGTACGCTTCTGCTTTTCGTTCTTTGATTCTTTATGATTGAACATGAACGTTCTTAGGATTGGTGAAGGTTTTCACCGGTTAAATTTAGTTCCAACTAGTGGTATCAGAGCGGATCATGTTTAATCATTAAGAATTGTTATCTTTTTTTGTTTCTTGATGATTTATATGTGGTTTTTGAATTTAATTATTCCAAATATGGTAGAATTAAATTCAAGATCTATTTCGTTTTCTTTTTGTAGTTGTTCTTCATTATTTCATATAAATCCATGTGATTTAAGAAGTTTTGTGATATGATTTACATGTTTTGATGCGTTATATGAATATATGATGTTAAGGCTTTGATTTGGTTGAACAATTTTCGAAATTTTCAGGCTTTAGGTGCGAAAATTTTTTGGAAATTCGCATGGAGGCGCTTTTGAAATTAGGGTTTCAAAAAAATTGATTTTTTCTTTCGGGAGCGTCATTGCGCGTACGGTTCTTTGGTTCGCAGCATATTCTGGGGCGAAATTTGGATTCAAATATTGGCTCAATTGTCTCTTTTGAGATGTATAACGTTTGAAATTGATTTAATTGAAACAAAATGTTGCCAAAGTAACCTCTCTTGTGGAGATTAACTCGATTTTGGATGTTAAAAGGTTTTGTGTATGCATTCCATGGGAGTATTTGATCTGCCCAAATGAAGGTCATTGCTTAATTGGGTTACATATGCACTTATGGTGATAAATATGAGGTGATTATTCGGCTACATGTGAACAATGGATCGGTCCAAAGGAAGATCAATTGTTTGACATGACTTATCGTCAATATTTGATTACTACGACAAGAATACCACTTACAAATAAATATTTATGTCCAAAGACTAAATGTTAGTGTTGTTGTCCGGTATCTTGTGATGGGGTTTTGTCTTTATTTGGTATTATATGTTATATATTTCGGTACTTATGTGAGTTGGTTTATTGTTTGAATGTTCTTTGTTCAGTTTCTAGTTCTGCTGCAAATATCTCTGCTAGTATAAATTCCATACATATGTTGAATGGCAAAAAATTTAAGGCATGACAAGAGAGTTTGTTGATCACACTCGGGTCATGGGTTTAGACTTTGCATTGAGACTTCCTAAACCGCTGATCTCATTTCTGAGAGTGCCTCTGCTGTTAAGAGGGAGATGGAAAAAGTGGGAGAAGTCTAATCACATAAGTCTTATGATCATAAAGAGTGTCATCCCAAAATCATTCAGGGGCTCTGTATTTGTAGATACAGCTAAGGATTTCTTGATGACATCGAGAAAATGTTGCTAAGAATGAAAAAGCCAAATTTGGTACAATCTTGGCAAACCTTATCTCAATAAGTCATAAGGGCACTACTGATAAAGCACTATTGAAGGCAACAAAAAGAACCAAATCAGGATGGTTGTCTTTCTATGGTGCTTCAGGTCATGGAAAGAAGCAATGTGCCAGCTGCCATGCTTGGCGTGCTGAGAAAGGTATGCTTTTTAGTTTGGTTTGTTCTAAGGTCAATTAACTTCGGTACCTAAACATACACTGGTGGATAGATTCAGGTGTGCAACAACTCACATCAGTGTGTCCAAGCAAGGTTGCCTGAGCTACGCAAGCCCATTCATGGTGAAAGACAAGTCTATGTTGGCGATGGCAAGATGGCTGAAGTAGAGGCAATAGGACATTTTAGATATTACTTAGAACTGGATTTTATTTGGATTTGACTAAAGCTTTCGTTGTACCATCATTTAGACGAAATTTAATTTTTATTTCTGCATTAGACAATTGGTTATTTTGTTCTTTTGGAAATAGAAAATTTGATCTTTCATGATTTAAAACTAGATGTCGATTTATGATAATCTATAATTGTTAGATACTATTGATTCATTGGATGAATCCTTGCATGTTAGTACTCAAGGTGTTAAGCGTAATTAACCAGCGAGAATTCAGCTTCGTTGTGGCACAAAAGATTAGGTCATATCTCCAAAAGGAGAATAGAGAGACTGGTGTTCGACGGTATTCTCGATCCCCTTAATTTCAAATTTTGATATATGTGTTAATTTGTATCAAGGGAAACAAACAAATGTTAGGAGATTTGATTCAACAGAAAAAAGTAGAGGTCTTAGAACTTGCTCGCACGGATATTTGTGGGACCATTCCTTCGGATTCTTGAATGGTCAAAATATTTCATCACGTTCATAGATGACTATTCAAGATATGACTATTTATCTCATTCATGAAAAATGCAATCACTGGACGAGTTCAAAAATTACAAAGCTGAAGTTAAAAATCAAATCAACAAAAAAATCAAAGCATTAGATCTGACCGTGGTGGTGAATACTACGGTAGATGTGACAGTTCAGGTGATCATCGTTCCAGGTCCATTTGCAAAATTCCTAGAGGAATGTTGTATCGTTCCAAAGTACACTATGATAGGATCTCCGACCATGAATGGTGCTGAGAGACACAAACAGAACACTTAAGGATATGGTGAGAAGTATGATTAGTCATTCTACCTTATCTCAATCACTCTGGGGAGACGCTCTAAAGACTGCAGTGTATATACTCAATATAGTGCCAACTAAGGCAACTGCAAAGACCCTTAATGAGCTTTGGACAGGCAAGAAGCCTAGTTTAAAGCACTTACACGTTTAGGGATGTTCAGCTGAGGTAAAGCCATACAGGACAAATGAAAAGAAATTGGACTCCAGAACTGTAGTTGTTATTTTATTGGATAATCTGAGAGATCCAGGGGTTACAAGTTTTATGATCCCACTACCAGGCCATTGTTCAAGATGGGTAATGCCCGATTTTTTTTAGGATGTTGAGTTTGCGGGGTGGTGAAAGGACTAGTAATTTTGTCTTTAAGAAAATATGTTGATATTCTCAAGTTGCTATTGATATGATCAAGATCAGACGTCCTTACGTGACATTATTCAACGAAATAATCCGAATCAAGACAATATAAATCAACTCCCTGATCAGGTCGTTCCAAAAGAACAAACTCTACAACCTTAAGAACCAATGCCACTAAGAAGATCCACTAGAGAGAGAAGGAACGCAATTCGGATGATTATATTGTGTTTCTTCAAGAACATGATTTTGATATTGGAGTGATGGAAGATGATCAAATCAACTCCTGTCAAGCAATGAAAAGTACTAACTCTCAAAAGTGGATTGATGCCATGAATAAAGAGATGAAGTCTATGATGGACAATGATGTGTGGGACCTGGTTCCATTGCCGAAAGGTGCAAAAACCTATTGGTTGCAAATGGATATTTAAGACAAAAGGGAATCGAAAAGCATTGTGGAAAGGTACAACAAAGCACGTCTTGTTGCTAAGGGCTTTACATAGAAAGAAGGCATCGATTAAAGAGACTTCTCTCTGGTTTCATCGAAAGACTCTTTCAGGATAATAATGGCATTGGTGGCACATTTGGTTCTTGAGCTACATCAGATGGATGTTAAGACTGCATTTCTCAATGGTGACATTGAAAAGACGATTTATATGGGCAACCAGAAAACTTTGTATCGGAAGATTCAAGAAAATGGTTTGCAAATTAAAAAAATCCATCTATGGGCTTAAGCAAGCGTATTGTCAATGGTATCACAAGTTCCATCAAGTTATCACCTCATTCAGTTTTGAGATGAATGTAGCAGCTGATTGTGTGTACCACAAGTTCAGTGGGGAGTAATATACTTTTTTAGTCTTGTATGTATGATATATTGTTTGCCACCAACAATATAGGCATGTTGTATGAAACCAAGAAATTCTAGCTAAGAACTTTGAGATGAAAGATCTTGGTGACGCATCTTTTGTATTGGGATCTAGATTATCGAGATCGCTTCTTGGGGTATTCTTGGATTATCACAAAGAGCTATATGAGAAAGTTCTTCAGAGATTTGGCATGCAAGATTGTAAACCAGGAGACCCCCTGTTGCTAAAGGAGATAAGTTGAGTTGAAGTCA
>WHWC01000304.1:0-25000 GCA_019426215.1 Buddleja alternifolia
AAAAACTTTATGATTTGACTGGTACAGTAACTTTTGTTCCCTCTGGAAACAAAACCAAACATTATCTCACCAAAAAAAACACCCAAAAACCAACTTCCAAAATAAAACCAAACACAATCTCATCAAACATGCACGTGTCCCCATAAATTTCTCGCCAATAATTCTCACCAAAATACCATCCCAAAACATAGCCTAAGTCTTTGGCCAAAGCAGGAGAACTCACATATGTATAGTACATAAGGGTAGTTCAGTAATTTCATCTTACTATGATTCCCTCAAAAGCACAGAATCGAGTCCTGTGAGTTTGACATATTCCGTGACTCTCACTCGACCGGGATGTTATAGTGAAGGGCTTATACTCACATGGTATATGTGACCTAAAGGTTCGTATGGATCCATTCATTTCAATTGGGTTTCGATGTGAGTCCACGTGACTGGCTTAGTGACACTCATATCCTTAGGTTCGTTTCAATTCCTCCCAATGCCAATTGAAACGAACCTAAAGAGTCGCGCTTAAAAGGAATTGAGCAAAGAGATTTCTTTCGTTGTCAATAACATAAATTAGGTAATTTGCTATTTGATGAGAAATTAATTTATTTGATTAATGGAAATAAATTAATAATAAATAATTGGATGTATTTATTATGAACGCATTAATTTATTTGATTAATTAGATTAATGGAAATAAATTAATTATAATAAATAAATAAATAGACTTATTTATTATACTCACCCTTTTATTAAACAATTAGATTATTTAATATAGAGGAATATTAATTAGTATTATATCTTAATTGGGTTAAAACATATTGGATCAAATTAATGATTGGATTAAGTTGAAAGTCAATTTAGACCAATAATACTAGGGTGGGGCGTGTGGTAGGCGGATTAGGGGAGTTGGATGGGCTCAAGGAATTAGTTAATTCCAAGCCCATCACTCCTTATAAATACCTATCACTGGTCCAGTCAAAACCTAACACTCTCACAATCAGACTTGATAGCAAAGAAAGAAGAGAAAAAATTTCTCTCCTCCCTTGTAGAAGCCGTCGGCCATAGTGGTCTAAAGATGGAGGGTTTTTCTTCAAAACTCGTTCCAGCGTGATATCTAGAGGCAAGAGTTTTGAATTGCTGTTATCCGGAAGATCAAGACTTTCATCGAAATCAAAAGGTTAGTAAAAAGGATGAAATTACATGATAAATTATTAAAACCCAAAAGCGATCCAATTGTGAATCCCGATATGTTTTTATCGTTTTCGCTGCGCATGAATACAGAATTCACAACAGTTAAATCATGGATTCGTAACTCTTTGTCAAGGGAATTACTACATGGAGTGGTTTATTGTGAGTCTGCAACACTAATTTGGGCAGATTTGAAGGAGAGATTTGATAAAGTGAATGGGCCAAGGATGCATTCTCTTTACAGAGAGATTAATACCATCACTCAAGGATCAAATACTGTTACTACATATTACTCCAAATTAAGACAATAATGGAATGAGTATGGAGTCCTTGGGTTACGTATTGTGAGATTAGTCGTTAGACCTGAGATATCATTGGGAAGGGTGCTATCCACTATGCTTTGATATACACGTGCACTCCAGGAGAGTCATATGACAGCGTGTATTGGGTATAGTCTGATAATACAGTGGAACAGATTATAGTTGTCAAGGGATTCATCCAGGGTCAAGTACTCGACATTTCCTATGCTGTTGCGAGAATCTAAGTGATCGATGAAAAGATTTGATGAAAACGGATGTCTTATAAGAGAGATTGGTGATCCCAGTTTGAAAGGCTGGATCATTAGATGTCACAACACAGTCGTAGATTCTAAAGTTATTAGGGTTTAACCGTCGCCATACCATAGACCATTGACACGCTAAAAGCTAGCGTGCTATAATAGCAAGTGCACTAGTCGTGTGTAGTAATAAAAGTGGACGAGAAGTCCGGATTGTCGAACCACAAGGACTTGAATTTTAGTTTAAGATTTTATAACAACAAAGATCAAAACAATAAAGGTAAAATGAGTGTGAAATGCGTAAGATAAGAACAAGGTTGAACAAATGATTTAAAACAAAATAGAAAGGGAGACTAAGGCACATGCTAGGTTCAAATTGATCAATTATACTTATAAAGATTCTCGTTGAAGGATTACGCTTATATTGTTATGGTGAGAGCTCCGAGGGTAGAGAATAACCGATGTCTCGCGTATAAACTCCTATGCTTAGATCGTGATTTCCCAAATATTCCTATCCGGAAATCTAACCACTAAACATGCATTAACGTACTAGAGTTCACTCGATTTGAATCGAACAACTTCACCCGGGAATCTTTACCTATGTTTAGGGCAATTCCTCATTAGTTACGGGTCATGATGTGAATTTCTTGCACCCTAAGTCAATTTTATCCCGAAATATTAACCTAGGCATAAGATTCTAACATATAGTGATCAAGTATATGCAAGATAGGCAAAAACACAAATTCACATCACATAACAATATAAGAACAACCTCAACAATCATCTATTATAAGCATATATCACAATTTGGCCTTACATGGCCCTAGTCTTATGAATTTAGTTCATAATGGATAATATGAAAAACATAAATGAATTAATACACATGTTCATAGACATAATTGAAATGAAAAGCTATAAAAACTCCCTCAAAAGTGAATAATGATGGAACTTCAATTGAATCTTCCTTCTCCAATGATGATGATGAATCAAGAATCCTTCTCTCTCCCCTCTTTTCTTCTCTATGGATCGGTCACTTCCTCCCCTTCTTCTCCAAGAATCTGAAATTGATAGTAAATGATGAAGAGTATGGGTTCCCCCTCCTTTTATAGCCAAAAATTCCACTAAAGTATGCATTAAGAATTCCCATTAAAGTTCCCCAATGAGAATTTCACCTAAGGTGATGCTTAAAGTTTGGCTTTTAAGATTCCAACCAGCTAAAAAATGCTGAACTTTCGGCCATTAAGAATTCCACCAAGCATAACCATGTGAAAACTTCAACAAAACACATGCATGCTGCCATTTTCTTGCTTTCCAGCGCAGGCTTAGTATTTTCCTCATAAACTTCTCCAAAGATCTCCAAATTAGATGATTCAAGTCCCCATGTTCAGATAAAACATAGATCTACAACTTTCCAGAAGGACATTTTGTCCAATTCGGTCTCTAAGTATACCTAAATTACGTTTCAACATGGAGGTTGTTTCTGATTTGGCGCCCATAAAGTAAATCTACCAAGAAACACACTTATGACAACCCCTCAACACATGTGCTGAATTATGGCCAAAAGTGATTCTTACCCATCATATAATGCTGGAATTTAGGCTGAAAAAGGAGTAACATTCGGACTATCCATGCCTAGGCATGACTAGGAGGGCGCTGGGGCGTATCCTGGCACATGTACTTCTCTGTTCGGCGCAACAATCGTATTTCCTTCACAATTATCTCTATAGACCTCCGATTTGGATGTTTCAAGTTCCCATTTGAAGCTAAGACATTCATCTAAAACTTTGTAGAAGGAAACTTTTTCTAAGTCGGTCTCGAAATGTACGGAATTATCGCTCGAATGTGGTAGGAGATGCATAAACCGCCTAGGTGTTGAAAAACATGCTTGAACTTGTTTTGTACATCGTTTTTCTTCCCTTTTCTTATGTATTCTCATTTATTACCTGTATTCACTTAACACACCTATTAAATGCAAATGTGACATGATTTAAGCTATAAGTGAATCCAAATCATAAGAATTACGGTCTTAAAAACACGTAAAAACACCTCTTATCAACCATAGATGGGAAACTGATGAAGGGATTTTACTCACATAAAGATTGTAACCTGGATAGGTTTACTTTTCATCGTTAACATCTTGGAAGTCATGGCGACGTTGCTAGACATCAAACCATGACCAATAGGTGCCTTGGGTTAATTGGTGAAGTTAATCCAAGGCCTAGTTAATTATTAAGAATAATTAATCTAGTCTATGGAGAGGACTTATTACGAGCTTCTTAATGAGCCTGAGGGGTCACTCACATAATTAGTGTAGTACCTATTGATTAGGTTAATTCTTAGAGAATTAATGGAGGAAATTAATTAATTGAGAATTAATAAAATAGAAAAAAAGACTTTTAATAAAATTAGAATCTCTAATTTAATATTGAAATAAAATATTAAATTAGGAGATAAGTTAATTAAAATTCACTTGGTAAAAGAGTTATTAATTAATTTGGGTCAAAACAAATAATAATAAGTCAGTGGACTTATTTATATTTGACTTGGGCCCAAAGGAAATAGGATAGTAAAAACGAGAGAGCCCACAAGGTTAAGTAACCTAGTGGGGGGCGCTGACTAGGGCGTGTGAAAGGAAGGATATAAATCCTCTCCCCCTCTCACACGCTCAACATGTCATATAGCATATGAAGGATCTCTCTCTCTTGCTGCACTCTTAATGAAAAGTTATTTTCTCAAGATTTTCAAGAAAGTCAAGATTTAATATTCTTTTGGCTAGCAGTGGTGAAAATAATTGAGGATACGAACTAGGGTGTAGATACACCGCAAAGGCGAAACACTTGGGGTGCTAGAGCAATTTATCCGGGAGTTTTGAAGCAGGGAATAGCTTAAAAAGAAAATTGTTGAATCGTTCTTCAAAGAGGTAAACACAAGAAAATTCATTTCGTTAAATTTTTGAATCTGATGGTATCATGTTTACCTAACCTTGATCAAGGGATCTCGGGTTTTTAATTAAATCCTGTCTTTTCCGCTGCGCCGACATCCCCGAGGTTGTATTGATCCCAACATTCCCCTCATTCAACATTTGGTTATTAGTGTTGTGTTTTCTTTTTATCTTTAACCAATAAGATGCAAAAAAAAAATGTAGTTTTCAACAAAAGAATATCAAAATATTTGAAATCATCTAATCCTTCGCTTAGACTGAAAGCTATTTAGAGAAATTGTATATAGGATATAAATTATAATCAATTCCTTAGAAAATTCCAAGGAATTTTATATATGAAATATTTTGAGCAACTCTAATCGTGAGAAATGATTTTTGAAAACTCTTTCTGGGGTTGGTTGACTTCCATTAACAAAAGTTTTTTATATATAAACTATTAAACTGGCGATCGTAATATCGATATAAATGTGAATTTTATTGGAGCAGTGTAAATATAGAAGAATATATATTTTTCTATCTATTTCTATGTCTATTATTCTATAGGAGCAATGTAATATAGGGAATTAATTCGAATAAATATTAATTTTTTGACTATCCAATTCATAATGTTCAAGAAAGACTTGAAGTTGACTCTAAACCTTAATTTATAAAATAAGTTATCAAAAGTATTTTTTATTATTTTAAATCACTAACTCAATATCTCGTACGCTCAAATAGATCATTGTCCCACCCATTAACGTCAGATCTATACATTAAAGAAAAAGACGCCACTCATGTGCACAATATGCATGCGACACCTCTCAACCCCTATATTTGTTCCTTCACATGATAATAGAAGCTTATAAATGCTCAAGAGCCACTTAAATCATAGACAAGCACAAAACAATAATGATGTACAATCAATTTTAAAAATAATTGAGCTTGGTATTATAGTGTTCACGAAACAAACACAAATGAAATTCCAATAGGTTGAATAAATTCAAAGTTAAATGATATGATATTAACAAAATAAGTTGACTCTACAATAATCACAAATGCTCAAGAGCCACTTAAATGATAGCCAAGCACATTCAATAATGACGTACAATAAATTTTCAAAAAATTGAGCTTGATATTATAGTGTTCACGAATCAAAAAAAAAAAATTAAATGAAATTCCAATAAAAATGAATAAATTCAAAGTTAAATGTAACAAAATAAGTTGACTCTACAATAATCACAGTCGTAAATATTGCAAAATCTCTTAGAACCCACTATATATTAATGTTTTATTATTATTGTTTTGCATTCTTAATTCTCGGACCTCCTAAGAACCACACCATTATTTGCTATTAGAATATGCCTTGAACTTCTTTGGTAATCAACTAAACAAATATGTGCATCTTATGTAATATCCACATCAATGAAAAAATTAAAATTTTGAGTAGAATTTCATACCATCTATAGTATACTAAAAGTGTGGATCTTACATATGTTTTTTCCATCTATAGTATACTAAAAGTGTGGATCTTACATGCGTTTTTTCAATTGTGAAAAGACACATTTGCCCTCAGCATTTATTTAATTGATTAATAAATAAAAATTAATTATACTACATAATATGTCTTCCAAACCATCCATGGCAGTTTTTAGGGCAAAAAGAAGAAATAGAAAAAAAAATGCTTGAAAGACAAGAGAACATAGATGTTCATGTTGTCATTGACATAGAATTAAAAGCATGTAAGATGAACAAACTAAAGAAAAGAAATAAAAGAATGTTACAATGATTGGCTATTCCAAAAGATTTATATGTGTATGCTTATGGTGGCGATTCCAAAAGTCTATATGTGTATGCTTATAAAATATGCCTTCTCCAAATTTATACATCTATAGCAATATTAGTGCCATATGAGGATGCAAAAAGTTTCTTCCCCACAACTACTTCATATAGAAACTTTGTTTTCATGATGATAGTCTATCAAAATAAATTTATAAATATGGCAGCCTCTTTAGTTTCTTTCCTTTTAATCCCATAATCTTGGCTCATTTTGCAACTTAATTGCAACACCCTTCATGGGAATATTTCATTTCAATTAAATCTCACATACACCGATAAGATGACAACTCTAGAAACTTGGTTACACTTCATTTTATTGCCTGGAGTATGTAAATCCTGTGGATGCCCGTCTGATGTGTTCAAATCAAAGATTGTGCTAGAATCAAAATTGCTCAATTTGGAATTCTGTTTGCAAGATATATAGGGAGTGGTTGACACCGAAATGTGAGTTAGTTCGCTAACATAACGACAAGGAACACACGAGGATTACGATGACTAAACAATAGGTTCAAGGTTGAATAAACTTTGTTCTATGAAAAATCTTGTTGTTTAAAGTTATTTTTCACTTAACCAGTGGAGATAGGTCATAGAGTCCTCTCAAACTCTTGGTATGATGCAATATATCATGTTCTTTCTTAACGATACCAAAAAAACAAAAGCAATATTCAATTACTATATTATGGTTGGATATTACAAGAAATATTCTCAGATCTCAAAGTATCTAAAAACATCTAAAAGGGGCCAAATTCAGGGGTATTCTACAATATTAAAAGTAAATAAAAAATCAGAGATCAGGTGTTGAATGCGAACTTTTTTATTATAGGGCCAAAGTGCAAAACACCTAATGCGTATTATATGTATTTTCTTAGATGTATCCTACTTACATAGATAGATCATAAAAAAATGTTATATGCGAAACATGTATGTGTAGGATAATCCCTCTCATTATATTTGCCTATTTTATTATTTTAATGCATATGTGGGCAGTTTGATTTTAAATTTTTTTATCAAAAGCTTTCTAGCATATACACATTTTGCCCTTTCTACAATAGAGACACTTGTGAACTTACGTTGCACCAAGTAAACTATTAGTATATAATACCATACTTAAGTTCACATTTTCAGTGGAAACTAATAATTGTAGCTTTAAGATTATCTTGTAACTGTTAAAATATAATGATTTTATGCATAATTGTTAATGTTAAAGTTGATAATCTTATTCATAGAAAAATCTATCTATTTTATTTCAGCTTTGAATTTCCTAATAGTACTAAAAGAATTGCTCGTTCCCGTGCAACGCACATACTGCATGCTAGTATATAAAAAAAAACTTCAATAAAAGGTTATGGAAGCTTGATTTTATCATCTTTGGCAATGGACCTCTGCAATAAGCATTAGCAGTTTGAATTGCAACTAGCAGTTCTTCCTTTGTGCTATCACTTTTTGTGGCAGGAGTAACATTTCCACTTGCGAACCAAAGTCAAGTATTTGTATGAGAAACACTCATTGAAGTTGGAGTTGAGATGAATTCATGATTCTTAATTTTCAGTTTCAAATTCCTCGAAGATAAATAATTGTTTTGGAATTTAAAATCTATTCTCTTATTCCTCATAAAACTTAAAAATGGTTTAACCAATCTCATGTACCTCTTGAAAACACATCATTTGGTGAATGTGAATTTCCTTCTCTGCCTCTATTCTTGATCATCACCCCTTATTTTCCATTTTGGCAATTCAAACGGGACATTCTTCTGGGACAAAGGAGAAGGAAAAAGTATGTGGAATACATAAAATTATATATATGTGTGTGTGTGTGTATATATATACATACAGTAAAATCTCTATATAGTAATATCCTCGAGACCAGAGAAAAATATTACTATAGGGAGGTTATTCTTAAATGATGTTTACATATAAGAATTTTTTAAAAAATAACCAATATACATTATACGACACTTGGAAATGTGTCCCTTCATATTTTAAAAGCATGAATTTAAAAGATGTATAAGATTCATGAATTGAAAAAAAACAAATGTATGTACATCATGCATGTACATTGTGTATATATTAGATTTAGAAGATTCATTCATGTATGTATAGTGTAGAAATAGAAAAAGTCTCGTGTCAAGAAGCTTCAAGCATGTTGGACAAGCTGAAAATGTTTTGGATTCAACAAGAAGCTGATTGTGTCGACAAGTTATTACGACGCACAAGTTAAAGGATGCGGTATTAACCCAAAAAATTAAGTCATTGTCACAGACAACTTTAGATAAGTATTTTCATATCATCTTAAGTTTAATGTAACATAGTTAAATAATTCTAAATATTTTATATAGATATATAAATATATTTGAAATTTAATGTCATTTTAGTACTATATGGAGGTAAATTTCTTAAGGATGGTCCTAGAAAAAACATGGAATATTACAATGTAGAGTTTATTCTTATTTATAATTGGTCCCGAGCTGGGACCATGATTTTTTATTACTATAAGGAGGCTATTCTTATATAGAGTATTCTTGTTTAGAGGTTTTACTGAATATATCAATCATTTTCACAAAAATATTAAATAATATTTAAATAAAAAATGAGATATAAAATTCTTTATGAATAAATACAATTAACAAGATGACTCATTTATTATAGTATTGCATACAATGAACAAAATCAATGTTTTAAAGGCTAGATTAGATTAACTATAAATACAATTAATTTATTTACTTAATTAACCTTATTTTTTTACTTAGCATAATATTTACATAGGGATATTTTAATCGCTACAAAAAAGATAAGAAATGTAAATCATCTCCTAACATTTTCACTTTTATAATATAATTATAGATTATAGATAAAGATATACAAAAATAAGTTGCTTTGATATAAAATTACTGACATTATTGAAGTTTAACTTAAACAAATTATATATATTTTTAATAATCATAATTTCTAACAATAATCATAATTAATGTTCGCTGAGTCAACTGAGTAATATAAAAATGTTATATACACATTAATAACTCTTACAGCGTTTATAGTTTCCGCACTACAATTTTGTTTTTAAAGAAAAGAAGCTCTATAACCAGCTGAAAATTACAAACATGAGATGCAGTACATTAAATATCCAACAAAAAAAAAAGGAAATTCATAATCTTACATATATATTAGACATAATTATTCACAAACTCCCGCTCACTTACCATAACCCCTCGTTAGTAAAAATAAATTACAATTTCACCCTCGTAAGGTTACAATTCCACCCTTGTCAGTATAAATATATTACAATTTCATCCATAGCAAGGGCTGTGTCAGTAATTTTCAAAACCTTAGGTGATTTTTTGTAATTACACAATAAATGAGAGGGTGAATGTAATTATCCCTATATATCATTAATTTTGCAACTTTCTAGTTTTATTAAATTACATTAGAAAGATGGTATATATATGTACAATTTTTTTTTTTTTTGAACTCTATATATGTACAATTTACTTAGAACCATTTGAACCCTGTGCAGTATGATCGCCTTGGCCATCATCTTCCTGTCCAGCAGTCACTATCACATTTGGTGTCCTAACTTTGAACCTCTCATCTATCAATATTTCATCATCATTTTCCTCATGAATTCCTCTTTTACCAATTGCCCTCATGCTCATGCTCCTCTTCATGCTCCTAGCTTTCTTGATCTCCTTCTTCTTTTTCTTCATCTTCAAAGCATCTCCTATTTTGTTAAACAATTCTTCATGTTCCCCATGGAATATTCTCTCAAACAATTCATGTCGATTAACGTAGACTTCCCCGAACGATTCTAACAGGGCCAGAAGCCTTGGATCAACCTTCTTACCGGATTTCCATCTAATCAAGTTGTATGTTTTTGCTTGATTTTGGTTATGTGCGATGTCGTCTTTTGAGCCGGAAGATGAACTACTGCCGTAACTTGATGAGTCCAGATTATAAGGAGAGAAGAAAGATGGTGGAAAGTGTTCCATAGGTGGTATCGATTTAGTTTATGGGTTAAGAAATTCGTAATGTGTTTGTAAATGGAGTATGATTGAAGATTTAATATATTTTTACCTAGTTATGGAGTGTATATATAGATTTTGAAACAACTTGATGAGGAAGCAAATAGCACAATTTCCATGCGCTAATCTTGTTTGACTTGGTTGAGACGACTTAGTCAAGAGTAGAATATATACTTGTTCAAGATTACATTCTTTCCAACATGGTGGTGACGTGTATCATGTATGTGTAATGTTTCAATATTTTTCCACGAAACATGGGTTAACTTCACGGTGAAATAAATAAATAGGTTGAGATTTATGATGCACAGATATTTCAAAAAATGACGCGGTGTAGCATCATATTTTTATTATACTCGTATCTCGCATGGATAGTCTGGATACCTGTTCGGACCATTTTTGAAGTGTCCAAAAATATAAAGAAAAGAGTAAATTCCGGATACCATATCCTATATAAATTTGAATTATTCGACACGTCTTGAATACCAAACAGAGCATTTTTTTTAATATTATACAATATCTTTTTGGACTAAAATAAGAAAAGAGAGAATATTTTCAATCTTTTATTAAAATTTAAAACATAAAAGTTAAATAAATGACCAATAAATTTAAAGAATGACAAAAATTCATTTATGTTAATGATCTATTGAATCAATTTTATTTTTAAATATTATACTTGCATATACATACACGTATCCTCGACGTATCATATCCTAAAATTTTAAGATTTGTTGTACGTCATATCCGTGTAGTATCGTACTCGTTCAACATAGATTGAGATTGTTTCAGCCTCACCAATAATTAAAATGAGATCTGACAAACTTAATGATTTCACTCCTGAAGAAATTGAGGTCCGACCTTGGTTCAATTTAAGTTTGATGGTAACACTGAACATGATTATAATATTTAATGACTAAAAAATTCACATCTCTAAATCAGTAAAAGCAATGTGCCAATGTTGTAAAGCTACAACACGAAGAACATAAACTTTTATGGAGCAAACGAAAAATAGGAAATTTCAAACATGTCCTGGAGTAAATTCAAACAAAGCGTTATCTAATTCAACGATCAAGAAGAGTCAGATTATAGTAAAAAAGAATAACGCTGTTCTGACTAATCTTTTAAAAGTTTCAACAGAATTACTGAAGTACAGGTTATGTACAACATTTCTTTCATCTGAATTCCATTTCTAATTTGTATGCACAGCTTGTCCCACTCATATTGGAAGTCTAAACTTTAGACTTGATTGCATGCTACAAATTCACTGGGGGACTTCCCTGCGTTTCACATGAAAAGAGTTAGGGTCAAATTTGCATTGAAAGATTTCAAAGCAGCTTTTGTTTGGTTATGTTTTGAAGTCAAAATTCTAAACTTTTTACGAAAAATGTGTATTATGAGTATTTATGTGAAAATGATGTGAGTGTTGTATGTTTGTATATGTTTCTAGAAAATGGCCGGTCTGGCAGTTGTGAAATATGTCAAATAGAAAATGATTGGTTAATACACGTTGTATAAAATGATTGAGTTAGTTATTTATATAATAATTATGTGATAAAAAAAATAGTAAAGTAAGAAACAAGAAAAGAATAGTTGGAGTAGGCAATTATTAATGAGATATAGTGAGAAATGATGAAAGAGTTTTTTTTTTTTTTTGTGGGTTACAGAAATGATGAAAGAGTGATTGATATGTAGTATAAGGGGAATGAAAAAGTGAAATTGAAAAAATGTGTTTTTGGGTTAAAATGAATTGTAGGGTGGATTTTTAGAATATTGCAATTCGAAAAAACAGAAAATGATATCTGTAAATGTAAACAAAAAAGACGTAAGGGTTTCAAATCCGTTACATCAATCAAACGAGCTTGTTTCAAGGTGAGCCTGTTTGGATGATTTTAAACTCCAATCTATTTCAAATCCTTGAGCTAGTTTCTCAATCATTTTGATGAATTTTAAATACACCTAATTTGGAGTCATTTAAAAATCATTCCTCCAAATTCTTTCTTTTTCCCAAATCTAAATCTTTCTATCCAAAGGCAACCTAGTAGCATCTAAAGCCAACTCCAGTTACGATAGAATTACCAAATAGTTTTTACTGTAAAAGAATTAGCAATCATTTATTCGAAAGAATAGGATTGGCAAACAAAGGTCCTCACCTTGAATAAAAGATCATGAGCAATGTTTTCCCAAGGCAGTGATATGGACATTAAGCAACACTTGAGGGGCAGCATCTCTTCTTCTGAAGGTCGAGTGGAAGAGGCTGCAGCGTAAGCATGCTTTGCCGCCGTTGATGCAACAGATGCTGCTGTGCGAACGATACTTCCAATCCCAAGCCCTCCCCTTTTAGATATTTGAATTGGTGATTGTGGATCAAATTGCATCTTGCTTTGATCTATGGCCGATATAGCAAAGTTTCAATAAGTCAAATTTTGTTATCGAATGACACTTTTCATTCATCCAATATTGTCTAATTGCATAAGTAAAATATTCACCCTTGCATGTCTAGAAAGATTCAATACAAGAAAGTAAGTAAAGGAATATAAAGAAAAAAGAAAAACTTATTCAGTGTTCATAACTGTTCCAATAACGGAAACCAAAGATAGAACTAATAAAAGATCTTAGAATACTGCAGTTCTCAACTGAGTCTTTTAGCACTATAACATTTAAAAACAAAAAGGAAGGCAGTTCAACTTACCTAGAACACCAGAGACAGCTACTTCAACTTCGCCACGTCCTCCAGGACCTTTCATGTAAATTCTGTCAGTTTTTCCGCTAGAGTGACCAAGAGATAGAAGGCTGCCAAAACCAGTTCTTCCAGCTTGAAAATTGAAAAAAAGAGAAAAACGATAAGTAGATCATTAGGAAATCTTTGTATCTGTAGTAAACTGAACACTAAAATACAAGCAAACTAACATTTTGTCTTTAGATACGCTAAGTAGGTGGTCTAATGAGACCAATTATCAACTGAAATAATCACCTTGGTTATTCAGATGTTCATTGTTAAAACAAAATTCTGCTTAGCCTGTTCAAGCATTTTTTGTCAAACGTTGAACTTTATCATGATTCATATGATGCAGCCAAAAACGCATTCTCAACACTATTCCCCTCATTCTGTCAGTATCGGACCTAATATGGAACGGAATGAAAAGAACAATATTGAAAAATCTAATCAATCAGTTCAAAAGTGAAGATCTTAATTGTATCATTTTCCTAAATTATTTAAAAATCAAAACAAGAATCAAATAAGCAACATATAATGGGATTAACTTTGATGAAGTGTTAAGGTAAAATTCATAGGCTAACGTTCAGGAAGATGAATTCTGTGCACTATTAAACATGGCTTTCTAGTTAGCTTTACATAACAAATCTAATAAATGATTTTTTATGAAAAATATATTCAGTATAAGCTACTTGATTCAAGGTCTGGGTAAAAGAAATGTTGTCATCAATATTTCTAGTTGTATGTCTTATCAGCAACAGTGTTGGCAAACTCTATTTTGGAGAGTGAGAATTTTTAACATCCTCATTTGGTAACTGAGGATAAAAGCAATTCTAGATATTATCCTCCTAAATTTTAGCCTAAATCTAGACTGTTCTGTCCATAGAACAAATATTCAATCCTTTATATTAATATACTAAAATACATTCGGTTACTTTAATAAAATTGAATGAAAATAAATATTCTCTCTTTCTTGTAAGTCAATAACAAGGTATCTCAAAGTGTTCTTCGCAATTTATGCTAATCAATGATTTGCTTAATTAAGTTGCACAAATACGGATACGATAAACCCGTACATGGGCACAGTAATTTCTAGTTGAGGATACAATACCACTAGGGTACGAGAATTTACTAAATAAATAAAATACTAACACATATATTGTGGTAAATATGTTAAATTATTATTTTTTATCTTGTTAAATAAATCACATGTAAAATGAATAGCATGTTGGTAGCTTAGGTATGTTTTATAGTTGGCATCCGTAGTTCAAAGCCCGATACACACATTTTTATCGTGCCTAGCCATTAAAATGAAAAAAATAAAGAATAAAAATAGAGGAGAAAAAGCCAAAAGTTGATGAAGCCAAAATCAACCCTAATCTTTCTATCCTTCTTATCTTCTCCCTGTGCTGCCGCAACCGTTTCTCACTCTCTTTCTTTGTTTTCTTAATTTGTTTCATTTCTTCTCTTTTCCTCCTGTGTTCCAAGTTCTTATGTTTCGAAACCACACTACTCTGCAAACGGGAAGGGAACAGGGAGCTTTTGGAGAAACCTCACACACTGTAGCTTCACAAATAGAGGGGCCAATATGGCAGGCAGCACTCTTCCGTCGCCCAAGTTGATTTCTAAGTCCGAAATTGTTCCTAATTTTTGTCCTCTTTTTTTTTTCTCTTGACACGATATTAGGCATGTTGAATATGTACCCCTGTTGTATCAATAGTGTATATGTTTCAAACAGGTATCGGGTATTACATGGTGATAAGTTTTGAGTTTTCCATGCATTCTAGTTCACGATTTACTAGAAATTGGTTAATAGATTTTCTATTTGTTTAATATAAATATAAGCTGCAAAGCTGAATTTAAAATAAGACATGATGTTAGTACAGTTCTAAACAGAACACAGCATCTTAATGGATTATCACGTGTTTCTTCATTAAGGACCTTGGGTTTTGCTTCTACAGTGTAGTAATATTCCATGGTTGACCCCTCCTACAAAGCAGTTCTCAAGCTCCCCAGAGAAAAAACTCGTACACCTTTATTGAACTTTTGTTTAAATCAGCACAATTCAGAAAGCATTTATATGATCATTTACGTTAATTACACAAGCTTTAAATATTCAAACTACAACAAATGTTGCATCCATCACAATGACTTTTATAGATAAAAAAAAAAAAAAGAGATTCTTTAGTGACAATCTAACTTAATTGAAATGCGAAAGTGCTATTTTGTAGCTAGGATTTTTTTCTATAATCATATCATAAAAGAGATTAGGGCTAGAATTAAATATTACTTTAAAACTCTGTTTGGTTCAAGGAAATTGCTAGGAAAAGAAAAAAAAAACACAAGAAAACTCATTTTCCTTTTCCTACCGTTTTCCGGTGAGGAAAAGGTATTAACTTAAACTAGTATTAGATTTTCTCTACTATTTTCTTTTCCTTTTCATTTTATTTAGTAACCAAACAATGGAAATTGATTTTCCTTGTTTTTTCTTTTCCTTTCCCTAGCAATTTTTCCTTGAACCAAACAGAGCATAAGAGAGTATGCATGAAAAGTTGAGAACATCATATAGTAAATCGTGAAACTAATGTCATCTAAGACATAAAAATTGGCTTGTCATGCGTTCTTAGGCATAAATCCTCCTAATAGTACAAATTATTTTGGTTATGCCACTGCCTCTACCTGCAAATGATTACGGGAAACAGTTTAAAAGGGACACTTGAGCAGGCCTCAAATAATTGTCTGTGGCAATGCCTAGTGATAATTTAATGGTAAAGAGAAGTTTTGATAGGCAACTGGTCTCTAACATAATATCTGAAAGTTCGTTTCAAACTGGAATTGCTATCAAGCAAATAAGCGAGACAATTTTGACCAACTATTATGCCCGCCTCAGAGTCCTCTGAATATTAAATACAGCTACAGGTCAATCTAATAGCATCAGTCAGCATTATTTTCTAACCAAATTGAAGTTGAGTTCCGTAATACCTAAGAAGAAAAGTTACTTGTAAAGAATTATCTACCCATTCGACTAGCAAAGGCTACATCATCGTCTCTCTATAGAAAGTTTACTATCAAATTGTTCCAAGCATCTCATATTTCCGATATAAGCAAAATAATGGTTAAGACACATAATCAATCTCTTTCATTTAGCCAAGTCGCTGGAACAAATGTAATGATAACAACCAAACTCCTTTAGTTATCTAAAGTGCACCCGTTGTCCTTTTTATTCTCCGTTCGGCATACAATTATGTTGGTATTAGTAAATATCCACTAGTCAAATGGTAAAGAAGGAAATCACTTTTTAATCTCCAATTTTTATGCCAATGCAGTTCTTCAAACAGGTGGTAAAAAGACCAGTCTTCAGGGCTGATATCATAAGATCCAAAGCTCAAGTTCAATTGAAATTTATTGTCCAATCATGTATTGGATCGTCATCCAGTTGATGGAAAAATTTAAAGAAAAATGTTATAAAACCTTCTGCTTACTAAACGTATGGCTGAAATGGAAGAGCCCAAAATTCAGTAAATATTCAACACCATGAAATGTCAGTACGAACAAAGTGAATTACCATCATATGCTTCCCGGACCATTTGGTAGCTGACAAAGCCGGAGAAAAGGGTAAGCTGCCAACAAGGTTTAGCATCATTAGGTATGAGGTTAATATTGGTAAAACTACTTTCAGAAGTCCTCAAATGATACCTTGGACTTCTTTTTTATCTTGCCATCACTTGTAACGTTCTCTGAGGAAGAGATGTATGAATCACTAGATTGCTCTGTGTTTTCAGAAGGAAATGCTGCCCCATCGTGAGCATTTAGCAGTACACAATAGCAGTGGTCTGTATCAGTCAAGACCTGTGGGATTAAGATTTAGATATGATACTTCCACATCAATAGGGGTCAAGAAGAATCTTATATAAGATTTCTCAGAATTGACTAAAGTGATGGGTAAAGAACATAGAATAAATTAAACGCGTATTTAAACTGTCAGTCTTCTTTCAATTGATCTTTGCAAATTGTACCTTCATTAGGATTTTTCAGCCAAAAGGGAGCAATCAGAAGAAACAGAGAAAGCACCAAAAACTTACTTCTTCAAGTTCAATAATGTTAGTAAAGTGGATGCAGCTAAACCAGAAAACTCAAGTTTGTGAACTACACAGATGTATCTCTATAAGCAGAAATATGCAAAACATTTTCTTATTGCCAGGCATCATGAGCATGCAAATATACCTATCCCACCGTACTCAAGAATCAGATTGCGGCTGCTGAATGCTAAGCATTGATTAATTACTGAACATGCACTTTTTCTGAATAAAATGAAAATGCCCAATTAAGCGCAAGTGAAGAAGCGTTTGAGATACAAGCATTTACAACCCCTCAACTCTCACAAATAAAGAGCTCTAATCACAGAATACTATATTAATATAGCTAAACCACCATAACCAGTAGTATTGTTCCACCATAAAGTAAGATGAAAACAAGAATTTTATGAACAGTATAATATCCTCAGAAAATAAAAAAGGCAACAGAACATTAAGACTTAAAAGATATGTTTACGATTCGTTATTCTTGATGAGAATATTAGAAATCCAAGGCTCAGTAAAACCAAGAAGAAACTTAGAAAGCTCCTAACCATCAAGCACCCCCGCCCCTACCTTACCACAGAGAGCCCTAAACGAAAAGAAAAAGCAGAAAAGAAAGGATATCATATGTTGAATTGTGTGCTAAGAGTATAGAAGGAGAGCCTTTATATAGGCTTGAGGTAACTCAATCAATGATAAGCTTTCCTAAAATAATTTTAAATGGATCTACCCTCTAACTTGTACATTATAAGGAATATACCTATAAGAATGAGCACATACATAGTGTAGAATTAATAAGGGAAGAATCAACAAGATCAATCAAATAACTGATCGTGGAAATTCTTAAGAGAATCTCCAAGGTTTCCAACACTCTCCATCACCCATTCCCGGCCTGCATGTCATCTCTCCGATCCATGTTATCGGCAAGCTCATGGTGAAGACATCAGTAAGTTGATCATTTGGTGGTATATATGATGTAGCCACCACGCCCAATGGAGTTTCTCCTTTATGAAATGTTGGTCATTTCTATGTGCTTTGTATGGTCATGCTCAAGAGGATTGTGTGCACTGTTTATGGCTGACATGTTATTAGGGATGGATCTAGGAACAAATTGTTGCGGGGGCCGAACTATTATTAAAGAAATTCTTTTGACATATTTGTACGTAGATAATCCATTTATTTTAATTTTAATAGACAAGTAAAATAATGAGTATTGTGTGTAGTAACAAAAAAAACTGACTTTCTACAAAACTTAAAGGAGTTTCAAAACATGCAAGCAATTCACAAAAAAGAAATATCTGCGTTGTTCCTTTTATATTATAAAATAATCTATACTAGACTTTGTATCATTTTCCTCTCCAATATGTCTCTCTATGTAAGTAATCAAACAATCTCCAAAGTATTTATACCCCATTTCGTTTTTGGGACTATTTTTCACCAATCATGGCTGAAAAGGATCTCTGAGTAGTTTGAAACAATAAGAGAAGGGGCCAATATCAGACAAACTAAATGGCCAATTAGAGGGTACAGGACATACTTTTGAGTAACTATTTATCATATCATTGAATAAGTAAATGCTTCTAATTTTTAACATACTTGCTCGCATGAGTACTCATTATATTGAGAGCATTATAGAGAGCTTTCATAGTAAGACTTATAATTTAATTTAGGGCAAAGTGCATTTCACCCCTCTAAAATTCACCTTTTAGCACAAAACCCCCTCAAAACTAAAAAAGTATAATGAGTAGCACTTTGCCCTAAAATCAATATTCAGGTGAAATTTGGTGAAATTTTTATTAAAATCTTAACCACATGTCAGCCTTTGCCTATTTGTATGGATATGGAAGTTATTCTTTTATCTTCAAATTATTAATTATTGATTTTTTTTTACAAGATATTTTTTTCCTTATAAATTATTAATTATTGCCTCGGGATTCATGTTTTTCAAGAACGCAATAGCCGATTTTAGAATTCAGGTTTTCACCTAACCACGTTTGACACCAAATACATTATAAAGCATGGTTGATTTGGTTAGGATGATAAATGACATTTATCACCTTACAAATTCATAATGACTGGTATGTGACTGAAAATCCGGCAAATGATCTGAACATTGATCTGGGGCAAAGTGCTACACATTTTAATTTTCCAAAGGGCACAGTCTCTTTTTTGAAGTTTAGAGGGGTTTAGTGCTAAAAGATAGATTTTGACGGGGTGAAGTGTATTTCGCCCTTTAATTTATTAATTATACAACTTTTTCCTTATAATTTTTGTTCTATGTACAATTAATTGGAAATCAAGAAATAATATTAAATAAAAAATGAAAAGGTAAATCAACCCAAAACATCGACATTATTAGATGACAATTTTTCAAAAGAATATAAAGTAACACATCTATTAACACGAACCGTTTTATGCATAAGTCATGGTGGATAAACTCTAAACAATTAGTGCTAGACCTTTTCTTGTTTTTAGATTTCTAGATGTCTTGCATCTCTGTTCTTCTCAATAATGCTTGTTAATTCCGAATCTAATAAGTGAAGTACAGAAGTTCAAAAGGCAATAGTGATGAACAATTTTGCTCCTTTTTCTCCTTTTTCCTTTTCTGGAAGTTGGTTTATGATGGGTAACAGTTAACAAATAGTACTCCCGAAAAGCAAAATACACAATAGAAGAAAAAAGAGGGGAAAAGCACTAGAACTCTTTTCCTCCCCACTCAACATAACCTTAAGGTCCAGGTACGAGCCAGCTACACTACATCAGCCATTTATCTAAATAACAATGTGTGAATAATATTCTTGAAGGGACCATATCATTAAACCATATATACCCTACAACGAAAATTTAAAATCTCGGGGGCACCTACCCTCTCCCCCCACCCCCTAAATCCGTCCCTACAATAAATCATCATAGGTTCATCCCATTTTATCTTCAAGTCCTTGAAAATCATTCTCAACCATAATCATTCACAAACCCTTTGAGCCATAGCTCGCTTCAGGACGGATCTTACTACCAATTGTTGTTTCTTACTTCTCACTGTAACAAGATCCCTTACAAGAAGTAATACACAATATCAGAGGTAGACCTATCTGTCAAAGAGCCAACAATCAGCAATAGTTATGCTTCCGTTGTTATACGATCTCTCGATTTTGCATAAAGTTCTTCATCCAAGAATTGCCTTTAGATACTGCAAAATCTATGCACAACTTGCTAATGTAGTGTCGTGGGCTCATTCACCGGCTGACCACCACAACAACATACAACTCAATATCCCAACTTTCCAATCAGTCTCAACAAGTCTGGCACATATTTTCTATGTGATACAAGTAGACGCCCTACATGTCTTTGATAGTGGCCCTTTGTCAATAGCACCTCCATTTGCATTTCCACCAAACTTGTGATTTTGTTCAATTGGAATACTTGCAGCTCCACATCCCAACTTCCCCCCTCTTTCAACAAATTTAGCAAATACTTTCTGTGTGATATAAATATCCCTTGCTTGGAATTTGCTGCCTTAATTCCAAGGAAGTCTTGCAACTTCCCCAAGTAGATTACACAATCCTTTGCCAGTTGTTCCTTTAGTTTTGCTTTTTCAACGACATTATCTCCAATTGTTAGGTCTTATATTTCACATCTTTTTGTCATGTTATCTTTTACTTGTGCATTGTAGTTGATCTTTTTCGTTGTTATTACCTTTGTTTGCGTATTTTGGCTTTTAAGTCGTTTCAATGCTTTTGTAGGCAAAGAACAACTGGTTTGACGAGTAAAAAGGGGTTTATAAAAGAGGGCAAAGACGACCAACCAGGAGACTAAAAGAAGTGCAAGAGAGAGTCCACACGAAGAGGTTTTCGTGTTTTCAGCTGACAGAATTGAAAAAAAAAAAATCCTGGACAACCAATTTGGCATAGTTGTGCAAGTATTTGGCACAACTATTCTGGCGCGAATTTTATTTTTCATGGGCCTCGTTTTTATTTCTTTCGACTAGGCTTATTTGTAACTTGAAACTCTTATAAAGTTATGAGTCAAGAAAAAAAGCCATATTAGGCTAGAGGAGAGATTTGAGAGGTTATCTAGAGAGAGAGGTCTTGGAAAAATAAAGGAAGTTACCTTAAAAAGAGGAAGATGATTTCTTGAATCCTTGCCAATCAAGATAGGAGTATGCTTTGACTTTGCAGATTTTCATCTTCTCAAAATTGTGTTTCTATATCCCTCCACTGTTAAACATGGATTTTCTTAATTTTATGAAATTTATCTTTTATTCTTTAATTATGTGTGGCTAATTTACTTAACAGAGTTTAAGATGTACTCGTGTGTATATATGGATTGATATTCTTTGGGTTTTCGCTTGCTTTGTTTAATCTATAATTGAGTGTTTAATGCTTGTAGTTGCTTTATCACAAATTAGAGTAAATATTGCACCCCGTAAACTATAAGTTTTTGGCACTTTCCACTCTTTAAAAGAAAAACACACACTTTACACCCTCAATTTCATGATCTTTGGCAACTTGCACCGTCAATTCATATTCCGAGCAACACAGTCAACAACGAAGCATCTCAAATGAATATCTCAAAATTTCAAGGACAAGGTTGTCAATGAATATTTCTGATCAATGCAAATTGTGAAAAAAAATTATACATGTCGAATATTTTCCAAATCGATTTTCTTCGACATCCCTTGCTAGTGAAAAACAGTCATTTGGAAATAGTAATACATATATTTGCATGAGATATTTTTATTCTTTTGTTTGCAATTTATTTGACCACAATTGGTAAAAACAAGCATATGAAAATGCTCAATACACTTCTTGTTTGCGCCATAAATATAAGCATTAAGATATTTAGTAATTTGCTACCTCACCTGCCTATTTTTGTGTTTGTGCCAACCACGGCCAACAATTGTTAAAATTGAATAAAGATTTTTATGAAAAATTTAACTAAGTTTTATTAATTCCAGTATAAACTCCATGAGCCACAATTGATGGATGATGCAAATTTTGAAAAGAAATGTTGCAACTATGTTCTTTAGAGAAGAGATATTTTTGAGGGTGCAAGTTGCCAAAAACTATGGAAGTGAAAGAGCAAAGTGTGTATTTTTCTTTTAGATGGTGGAAAGCGCCAAAAACCCTATTTTATAGGGTGCAATATGCTTTTTACTCCACAAATTACATGAATTAAGGTAGTTTAAGAAGTAATGGGAGTTGAATTAAATTACTAGTTCAGATATGAAAGCCATGTTTAAATTGCTTAATATGGTTATTACTAATTTTGCATGAGAGTAGTTAAACAATCTCCATAGAGCTTAATGGATTCATCTTGATTAGTTATTGATCATGGGAGTGATGGAAGTGACGAAAACAAATCTAGTTGGGTACTCATGGAGATCTTGGTAGAGTATTCATGTACTTAAGCAAAATTAGGTCAATAACAAAGGCAAGAGGCTATAACCCCTTGATACTCAAAAATTCATAGAAATAGTTTGATGAAATCTTAGGCTGTGTTTGTTTGTGTTTTCAAATCCAAATTTTCATTTGAAAATGAAAATACACAATTTATACCATTCTTCACTGAAAATACACTTAATTTCATTTTAACTTTCACATTCTCCAATAACTATCATTTACTTTACGAATTCATACTCACCTTTTTCTTTCTATCACATCTCCTTCTAAAAATCCATTTTTTTCGTCAACAATTGTGGTGATATAGTGAAATAAAATATATAATATTAACCTTTATAGGCTTGTGCACATTTTAAGACACCATTATGAATATTTTTAGTACTTTTTTTAGGTCAATTTTTGTCAATTTTACTTGTAAGTATATTTAATTAATATAATATTATCTATTATTTTATATATACTATATACATAATCATTACATTTAACTAACTGAATTATTTCACACATCATCAAATCATCAATTTCAACCATCTTCAAAAACACAACCACACATGCCGTCATTTTCACACAAAAATCAAAAAACTCATTCTCCCATACGATTTAGAAAATGATGGTTGAAACTTGAAAATGAAATGAAAACACATCCAAACAAAGATTTAATTTTAATTTCTAGGCTTTTCATTAATTGAATTATCGTTTCATTTATTTCTATTTTAATTAGTTTAAACTCAATCTTTGGTAATCGATAGTCTAGATAATAGGAAAAAGCTTATATTTTGGTACTTGACAAACTTCCCTGTGGCGACATACTAATTTACCACTATATTAGGCCTTAATTGGATGGCCACCTCTTCTCTGAAAAATTATTATTCCAAAGATTTTTCTCTGAAAAACGCATTTGGATGGCATGCCTATCAAGACTTTTTCCTGAAAAATTAGTCTCAAGTTCCTATCTATATTTTTCAAAAACGGAGAAAAAATGATTTTTTTACTATTCATAATTTGACAGTTCAATCAACGATTAAAAATAGCTTCATCCGGCTATTTCTCAACAACAAGAGTCAAATTAATCACATTTTCTAAGTCAAACTAATGCAATGTTCGAAATAAAATCCACTTTGACTATCTTTTTATGTCTAAATAGATGAGTTTCACTAAGATGTGTCTATGAAAATGATATTTAAACATATCATATGAATCATAATCATTACATGTTTTTCTCTAAAAAAACCAATCCAAACACAATTCTCATGCCGCATTTCTTATCCCTAAAAACATTTTTTCTCACTTTTGCCATGATTTTTTTTTCTTGGAGATGGATATGTCATCCAATTAAACCCTTATTTGTTCAATACCGTGTTGTTACCGGGTGTTAACATATATGTCTAGCTCTATCTATATCCTATCCTGGCCTTTGAGAACCTACCAAACCACGCTCTAGGTAAATTGTTTCAAATGAAAGTGATTTCTTAAGTTTGCAAATTTCATCACATCCAGACCGACGGTAACTCCATAACAATTTCTTCCTCCAAATTTCCATGGAGCAAGGCATTCTTACACATCGAATTGAAGTAGTCCAAACTAAAGCGATCAAACTAAAGACCACAAAACCTTCACAAAGTTCATGTTTGCTATCAAAGCAAATGTCTATTTGTAGTTCACGCCATAAGTCTGTATCCTTTCGCAACCAACCTGGCTTTGTACCTGAGTAGTTATCCGTTGGTCTTGTATTTCAGAGTGTAAACCGATTTGCATCCAATTGCTTTTCTATTCTTTGGTCGATCCACAACTTCCCAGAGCAGATTCATCTCTTCCCTCTTAGAAGAAGTCCAAATATCCTTCAATGCCTCAAGAATAGTCCTTTGAATGTCTATAGAATCAATGGTTGAATTCAAAGTTGTATGTCGCCAGAGCAATTTATGAGGGTAGACAAAATGGGAGATGGGGCGTTTGGGTACATTTTCTTGCACTTTTTCTCAAAGCAATAGGCAACTCAAGTTTGGACGAACCATGGTTATCGTAAACTAAAGAATTAGGGTCTGAATTTTCATTACGGGTTGGAATTATAGGTTTACACTTGGTCCCACATGGGCTTTGATCTCCTTAAGTAGACATGTTTTGGTGTCCCAGGTCTTTTCTTCAGTGTCTCAGTTGTTTCTTGTGCTTTAGATGGTACTGTTTCGGAGCTTAACAAAGGTTATGCTTGTGAAGATTTCAACTCAATAACATCAGGGGCTGAAACAAGGAAGTAGACTGTACCGGAACTGGCTGAGAACTGTGCTGGAACTGGTACTTCTAACTTGGCAGAC